>WNWU01000007.1:2659680-2688398 GCA_012654045.1 Ptyas mucosa | reverse complement strand
CAGGGGTCTCCAACCTTGGCAATTTTAAGACTTGTGGACTTCAACTCCCAGAATTCCTCAGCCAGCAAAACAAAGCTGGCTGAGGAATTCTGGGAGTTGAAGTCCACAAGTCTTAAAGTTGCCAAGGTTGAAGACCCCTGGTCTAGCTTGTCTACCTTTTAGAAAATGCTTCTATTTTTGGTTCACAGAAAAGTTTTATGTTCCTAAACTTTGTTTATGTTCTTTTTTTAGACATTGAAGGGGTGCTTGTTTATCTGCTATCTAATAAAAAAACTAAATTGAACCTTTTAAATAAATAGGAGATAAAACATATCTCTCTCCTAAAATAGGAGATAAAGATCAATAATTCATTGTTCTCAATCTGAATGGTAGCCCTCAAGAAATAAAAATTTAAATAATTGGTATGATATGGCACCTACAGCTAATCAGGTGAGCTGGCTAGCTTGCTGTACCAAACAATAATTTTCAAACAGTGAGTGATGATTAAAATTAGTCTTTGTTTTCTGACAAAAAGATGTCTAGTAAAGTTCAAGAGCTGTCATTATTAATGATAGTCTTGCTTAACAGATTCATTAACAGTCTAAAAGAGAGATTAGGTCCCATAAGATCTGTTAAATTGGTATAGTCTTAGAGAAGTAAGGCCCAAATTCCAGAGGAACAGGATGAGTCCAAAATACATTTTTGTAGTATTAAATATTGTTCTCTTAAACATCATGTATGTCCAAATATTGCTAATATCCAGCAATTCAAATATATTTGCCATTCAGAAAAGTATATGATGTAGTGCACCAACCCTATACAGGTAGTCATGTAGTTCATTTAATAACTGTTCAAAGCTACAAAGACACTGAAAAAAGTGACTTATGACCATTTTTCACACTTATGACAACTGCAGCATCTCCACGGGTGAAATCTAAAATTTGTTACTACCGGTTCTGTGGGCATGGCTTGATGGGGGTAATGTGATGGTGGGCGTGGCCAATTTTTTTTTTATTTTTAAAACCATTTTTTACATGTAAAACCATGTAAAAAAATTGCTTTCAAAAGGCTCTGGCGATCCCAGCTGAGTTGCCTGATTGGCAGGCAACTCAGCTGGGATCATCAGAGCTTAGATCGTCAGAGCCATTGAAAAGAAAAAAAAAGGCTCTGATGATCGCGCAGCTCAGCTGGGCATGGGGGCAGGGGCAGGAATTTTTGCTACCGGTTCTCCTAACTGCCAGCCGCCATCGCTACCTACTTGCCCGAGATGGTCCGAACCGGGAGCATTTCACTCCTGAGCATCTCCAGGATCACGTGATTTACATTTGGATGCTTGACTCACATTTATGATGATTGCAGTCATATGATCCCCCTTTACAACCTTTTGACAAAGTCAATCTGGAAACTAGATTCACTTAACAACTGTGTTACTAATGTAAGAACTGCAGTGATTCACTTAACAAATGTGGTGAGAAAAGTTGTAAAATTGGGCAAAATTCACTTAACAAATTTCTCACTTAGCAACAAATTTGGGTTCAGTTGTGGTTGTAAAATGAGGATTGCCTGCATTATCTATTGTGTAAATTTGGCACTCCAAAGTCTTTGATTTCCCCGCTTTTATTTCACAACAGAAACAGATATAGTTCCCCTTGTGAAATAATTGGAGATAAACCTGTGGACAAAAAGGTTTTTTGTGCACAGAATCAAGCAAAGTGCTAAGCATCAGAGGATGTGAGATTCTACGAATTGCTATATCTTCCCCCGCCACTCCAAACAATGTTTATCGAAACAATAAAGGCATGCACAATTTATGTTATATCATTAAATCCTTTCTGGCATCTGTCTACAGCTAGCTATCCAGCTAGCTGTATCTAACTATCTAATTATAAATGCCCTTTACTTAAAGTGAAAATGCCCTATTCATTCAGTTCAACCAAGTTATTATTCCTAGGTCATGCAATTATGGCCTTAATTATTTAATGTCAAAAAAGCAGAATGTCAAAAAGCATTAAATATGAACTCTATTGGGAAGCTTGTAAGAAACAAATGCAAAGTGGGGATTTTAATTTTTTTTCACTCCTTTGCCTCAACTAGAGTTGTAAATTTTTGGCAGCTGTAAAATTCAGACTCATGCATTCTTTAAGATACAATTGAAAGTTTCCTGACTGCTTCATATTCACGATTATATGAAATATGGAAGTCTCAGATTCACAATTACTGATAATGTGACGGTGAAGATTTTGTCTATCTGTATGTATGTGTGTGTTTAACATTCATTATATAATAGTCATATTTTTAAAGTAGATTCTGCAAGGGAAAAATCATGCCACCAAACTGTGGTATATTGCTGTTATACAGTAACGTGCAATGTCTGTCTTTTGTTCAGATAACAAATATCTACATTCTCCAGAGTTAACTAACATTCAAGCATGAATGTGTGGTAAATTTGGAAGCAAACAGTGGCTTTTATTTTTATTTTTTTAAAACACAAGTGCAAAATAATGCAGCAGCACCATCAAGAGGAGATTAATATTATAGCATGGCCTATGGAAAAAACTATGGAAACCATGGGAAAGTGAAAATACTATGATATTTAGTAACCAAGGTATCCATCAAAAAGGGGAAAGCTGTAAAAAAAACCCAAAGTGTCAGTGATCTTGCCAAGAGAAATGGCATAAGGTAAACTGAGTTAATGATGCCAGCAAGTATTGATTGTTAAATCAGAGTGACACCAAATGAATTATATACAGAATGGGTGTAATTTGTGTAGTTTAAGACTTTGGAAGAAGCTCATAAACTAGATAATGGTAGTGGTACTGCAGTTCTGTTAGTTTTACCTTTCTCAAACACTAATTTCTTACTTTTTATTTAAAGGCCAGATATTTATCAAATTATAAATATTATATAAATGTCTATCCAAATTATGCAGATACTTGCAGAAAACTGGACCCATACGATTATATACATTCCTTTCATATAATGTACCAGCACTAAAGTTCTACATATTCAATATAATAATGGAGTCATAGAACTGGAACAGGTTATTATGCAGTGAATCAAATTACTTACTCCATGAAGGATATCAGATTAAATTATCCTTGGGTAATGTCTGTCCAGCCTCTGCTTTGAACATATCTAGCAAAAGAATGGCCCCTTCTGCTCTAAATAATTGGTTCTGCTTTCAAACTGTTCTGGATAGTCCATCAGAATATGCTTTTCTGAAATTTAAGATCATAATTCTTTATTTTAGGATAAATTCATATCTGTTACCTTGAATCAGGCAGTAAATCTAATTGTAGCTTTCTAAACTGAGTCATGTTTAATCATACAATCTTAAATTTCCAGTTCTTAAATACTTGCATTAATACTGATGGATTTCATAATAGTAAAGAATGATGAGTATGATTTTCCAATAGCTGTTCCTAATTGTAGCTGCCAGCTATAATACTAATTAAACAGTACTTTCCATCCAATTAAAAGTAAGTTTTAATAGTCTCACTTCTCTACAGTCTACTGACCACAAGGGAAAATGGGGTATAGGTAACGAATTAAGAATTTTCTTGTCTGGTTCCTCTTTAAATCTTAGGCTGCTTGCTCTTTTTCTGTGAGATTTCTTGCTTATTGACTACTTTATCTGTTGGTTGTATCATTGGCTCCTCTATGCTCAAGCTAGAAACTTACTGATCTGGAATATACTTGGAACACTTTCCAGTATTAATGTCATTAAGTAAGATATTAACAAGGAAATATCAGATCTAAAAATCAGCCTGATGGATGCATGACAGGAGAGTGCTTTAGTATTTTATGAAACATTTAAAAAATTGCTTGTCTGCTTGTTTTATTTATTTATGATATATCATTCCTATCTTTCAGAACTTCAAATATATATTTCTTCCTCCAATGTTGAGTCCACAAAAAAACCCAACCTCACCAGAAGGTTTTTCTTGTCTACAAAGTGTTCCAGCACTTTGAAGACTAGTAATCATTTAAAAATGGAAAATTGTCATATGCATATCTATAAAGGGAAGAGTAATCGTGATATTTCAAATGTTAAACTCCAACTCATATTCTGATCCTGTCAGACCTCAGTTAGCTATTAGCATCCTATCAAAATTTGGTCTTCCTCATGCCTTTTTGGAATACCACACATTTTCCAAATTTGCAGTTATGCTAGAGGAAAAACTCTTCAAAGAGAAGCTATGTCTTTTAAGTAAAGAAAAGGTAGACTGACTTTAGATGACACACAGGTTCCCTTCACTTTATGCAAATTTGCTTTATGCAAATTAAATATGGCAATTGATTATTTCATCCAATAATTCTGTGTGGGTGTGCATGCACACACATGCAAAACAGTCTGGAAACATGTCAAGACTTCTTCCACAAAAAATCCCTTGAACATGTTGAATATTTTTCTTACAAAATCGCTTTTCTGCCCTCACTATCCTTATTTACTGTGGTTGTGCCAATTGTATATCCTCTTTTCCATATCTGAACCTGTAATAGCCATGGTATCAAAATGGGCATCAACATTTTATGTAACCCCCATACTTAAAAAGAAAAGGATCTCTCTAATTATGACTTTGGTGAAGGAACCTCACCCTAGGATGAGCTTCTATTGAAAGCTGAGCAAAAAAATCATAGTGTTGCGATGCATTCTAACTACCTATTTGTCATGATAACCATGCATATTAGATATGAAGAAAAGATGGAGAAAATAATTTCACTCATAGAACCTACCACATGAAAGAAATACATTTGAAGAACATAAGTCTTTGGAATTTACAAGCACATTTGTCAGTGTATTCTCCAAAATCCTCCCTTTTTCTACCAATTCCGTGTCTTGCTTTATGCAAATTCACTTTATGCAAGATATGGGAAAACATAGCTCTATTGTAAAGCAAGGAAAGTTTGATAATTTCCTAATTTTAAAAAATAAGATACATATATTAGATTAATAATGAGCTTTTCGTGACATATCACTGCATGTTATAATTAAACCAAATGAAATAACAGTCACTCACCAAATGTAACTATGTTGTCCACAGTTAACCATGGGCATTTCCTAATTCATGTATTATAGGAAAATCATTTCTAAGTTCACATCCTAAATATGTGAAGTATTTGTGCAATTTTAAAAAGTATTAAGCCATTCATAATATTTTCCCTAGTTTTACAGTTTGAATACAGAAGAATTTGAGAGATCTGAACTATGAGTCCAAGTAGGAATGAGCAACATACACTTTCATTTCCCATCCAACTTATTCATCATTCTTGGTTCCAAAACAAAAATAAAGCCTCAGTGCTGTTATTTGTAATTCAATCTATACTATTGCTCAGCCGAGAAATTGTTAGCTTAGGTACTGCAGGAAATCTTTATGGCATGCAGAAGTTGAGAGGAGATTTGTTGGTTCTTTATTAATATTGAATGGAACTTTCCAATATGGAGAATATCAGTGAAAGAACACTTTATATATAATAATCTCTCATTCAATACTCTCCACTGGATTTGAATGTTTGCTAAAAGTGCAAAATTAGAAAGTCTATATTAGAACATATCGATTAATACTATCAATCTTCACATAGAGGTACTCATCTATCAAGAATATCTCATATTAAAGTATCCAAAACTGTAATAAATACCATTCCACTTCTTGTCTAATAAAACAAGTGTGAAAGTCATTTGTCATAAATCATTGCAGCTTGTTACATAGAAAATTATTTACAATGGCTTGTGGCCACTTCAACAAAATTGGCTTTCTCAGTGACAGAAAAATGTGATAGTATCTCTGAAGCAATTACAGAGATATCATCATCCACTTAATTACAGTTTAGTGTCTGAATACAAGAATTCTGCAATGTAGTTTCACTAAAAGATCTACAATATGGACAAATTTCAACTATAAAGAAAAATTCAGAACTGTTGCATTCTTTTTAATGTAACAATCATAGTATCAGATTTAACCAGAAATTCTCAAGATCAGTCTAATTAGACTAGACAAAGTATATATTTGCTTGCAGAAACATCTGTTGAAGAATCTCCTGAGTGCCATCAGTTAGGTGCCAAGTATTTATCACTCCATATTTTCTTTCTAGATGAAAGTATGTGACATTCTACATTATTTCACTTTGATTCTCAATTTCCAAAAAATGTACCAGTCTAGTTGTATACTAATTATGCTATAATCCTTTATGATGATGGACAGTTCAAATGCTTTATTGTTGAATGATAATATACTGTATGCCTAATGGATTTCTATCAATTCTAGAGTGTCCTCTTGTTATCTTAAATGTCTATTGGAGACCAATAATTTCTGAATGAATGAAATGCTTACATTGCTTAATATACATGCCAATCTGGATTCCAAAATTGATAGTTTCAGTAGATGTAACTTTGGTGTTTATTTTACCTTTATTTTATTTTTATTTTACCTGTTTTTCATAGTCAGAAAATGGTATGCCTCCTTGGTATGGTAAGACCTGCTATATCTTTTATGTTTGCCCTTCCTGGCTTCTAAATGTACCTAAACACAAAAGGAGTGGCAGAATGCATAAGAACAATGATGAATGCATCTTCTTTACCGAACCTCAGCATACTGTTAATCAATGTCGAGACTTCATTATTGGGAAGTAATAATAAGGGAACATCTTAGCTCCAGCAGTTTTTAAATGATGCGTATATTTTAATATTTGTTTCAGTCCAGCTTCAAATCTGGCTTTGGTTATCTTGAAAGTTGATTTTGGACCTTGGAATGTGGTAGGAGGGAGATCTTGACTTCTTCATAGTTAGTGCAAATATGGTATTCCTGCAAACACCATAATGCTAGGCAACTGTCTTGGGGGTGGGGTAGCTAAGAAGGATGAATGATTCCAGCTGCTTCAATGTGCAGTTTTAGAAGATATTGAAAATAGACTGCATCTTCTTCCTGATCATTTGGAAGTGAAGGTGGAAATGGCATTAATTAATTAATGTAATTAATAAAATAAATTACACCATTCCAAATTCAGCTCCCCCGCCCCCAAATAAGTTGTCAGCTCCTGGATAACACTTTTAAACACATAGATGTTGATTAGGGATACCAGGAGATGAGAACCCTGGGAAGGAAAGCCACTGGGAGTTAACACAGAAAGCAATATAAAATAGTATTTTTTATTAAAAAAACACTTATCTTTGTCAATATTTCTTTGTAGTTCCACCTTAATTACTATCTTCTCATATTTAGCAGGCATACCCAATCAACTTACGTTGCTATATTCAACCATTACTTAAGTCTATAAAGAAGTTGTAACCTTTTAAGGTTTGCTTCAGCTGCCCTCCACACCATAACAAACAATTTTTGCTATATTGAAAAAGTGTCTCTCATTCCCATTATTATTAAAATTCCATGATCGAGTTTCTCCAACAGAATACAGAAATTAAAAGGATCTTTTAAGTAACCATCAATGGGAATATGTTTTTAAGAAAAAGGATTACGGGAAATTGAGAATTTTTCTTCAGGACTGGCTCTTGGGGCCCATCCATACTGGAACTTTGTGGTACCCCATAATCAGTTCTGGAGTTGTACGGTTTGGCATCAGACTGAATTTACTTCAGACTCAGCTGAATAATATCTGAAATTATGTTTCCATTTTAAATGCTGCAGAACTGGTGGGCTTGGGCAACATTTCTAGCAATTTTAGAAACAAGAGTTTAGAGAATGGAGTTGCCTCCACAAAATATTAATATATTAAGGAAAATAAAATCTTAACATGGACATAGTAGTCTCTAAGTCATCATTTTCTACAAAGCAAATGAAATGACAGATCCTGCATATAACTCTTTTAAATTTTTATTTGCATTAAGGATCACACTTGGCCCATGGTTTCCTATACCCGATTCCAACCTGCACTTGCTGGTTCATTTCCTTTATTAAGTTAATTGTTTGGGTCATTAATCTGTGTCAAGGAAGCTTTCCGAGTTCTTGATGAGATTTTCAGGCGTCAAGCTGTGAGGCATTAAAAATGATAAATTTACATCTAGGTAAAACGATGCCCTTCAGCTTCAATAATGAATCACCATTTTGTTTACAAATGAGTATTCTGCTCAAGACATGGCAGACAGATATAATTTTAAAAGGGAAATGGCATTACTTTTGGAGATGATCTATAGAACTGAAGGAATAACATGACCGAGAGATAAAAGATTTGGTGCAATTAATTTTTTATGTATGAATTTATAGATGCACATTTGAACTGATTCTGTCTGATCCATGTTTTATAAAGGGGAAGCTTTCTTATGAAATGTCTTGAGTGGAAAATTTATATTGGTTGCTTTATAATGTTCATTATTACTTAGGACCTAATTAAAATAAGCTTTATAACCTACTATTAATATTTACAGTATGCTGATATTTATGTTGTCTTCAGTGCCTAAAAACTTCTGAAACCATAATCACATCTTGATCCATATCTGAATTGCAAGGCTAAAACTTTTCCAACTCATTTATTAGAATTTTATCCATAGTGTTATATCATCTCTTATATTAATTTTTCAAGTGAACAATTTTATATCATTAATAGCAGTACACAACCATTGTTCAAGTAGGGCCTTTTTATTTGTATTAAGCTTAAACTTCTAAGTAGGTGAACCCAACAAAACCAATTTAGTTGGATGGGGCTGCACATGGGATTGTATATGTGATCCAGAGTTTGAAAAAAATCCATTAATACTAGTCTTTTTATAACTAGTGTTACTTGAGTATGCATTATAAGCAGAGGTGGGTTTCAGCAGGTTCTAACGAGTTCTGGAGAACCGATAGCAGAAATTTTGAGTAGTTCGGAGAACAGGTAGTAAAAATTCTGACTGGCCCCGCCCTCATCTATTCTCTGCCTCCCAAGTCCCAGCTGATCAGGAGGAAATGGGGATTTTGCAGTAACCTTCCCCTGGATTGGGGACAGAATGGAGATTTTACAGTATCCTTTCCCTGGAATGGGGTGGGAATGGAGATTTTACAGTATCCTTTCTCTGGAGTGGGGTGGGAATGGAGATTTTACAGTATCCTTCCCCTGCCCACCAAGCCATGGCATGCCCACCAAGCCACACCCACAGAACCGGTAGTAAAAAATTTTGAAACTCACCACTGATTATAAGAGACCTGAAAGAGCAGCTGATATATGGGCCGGTGTTATTCAGAGAGATAATGGGATCCTTTCATTTGATGCATTCAAGTGAAGGCTACAGAGCCATCTGTCTGAGATGCTTTAATCCTAGATTTGTTCACTGAGTGGAGAATTAGCCTAACTGGTCTTTCCAACATTATGATTCTGTGGTATTCCTTCAGGGCAGCTAGGAATTTTCCATCAGTGGCCTTGTATTCCTAAACAATGATAAAACTGTTCTTTTTCATTTCAAATCATATAGTTGGGTATCTGCTGAAACTGTTCAGTGCATATATTTGTGAGGCAGTTATGAGCAAAATAGATCTGGTTAATAAACACATTTAAATTGGAAAGGAATTATCAAGAAACAGAACTGCCTTGTTAATCAGTGCAATTTCTCAATAAATTTTATGTCAGCTCACTCTTTAGAAAACTTGGCAGCCCCCCAAAATATTGGAATTCTATGAATTACAATAAAACCCAGCAGAAAACTAAATCACTGTAGGATACAAAGGCTATGATCCAAGTTGCTTAAGCCTCACTGAAATCAATAAGAGCTGATGTGTGCAATAATTGTCCTGTCTTAAGTTCTTATTTTAATGATTTTAACTGAACGAAGACAATGTGTTGAAATGTTTTTTATTTAATAATTATATGAAATTGAAAATACAGTCTTTTTTTGAAAGGTCCCATTCAGGCAGCTGAGTCCAAGCAACTAAAAACAGGATTCCAAAATACTAGAAGTATAAATTCCAAACCATTATTAATGTAAGGAAAAAACATAGAATACTCGGTTTTGTTTGTTTGTTGCAGTCACCAGTCAATGTAACAGCAATAAATATGTCAATAAAACTTTGTTATTCACCCTAAGATACAGAACAAGAAAATATGCATTAGATATGACATGAATGAGATATTTGTCATTACTGAAAAATACTGCACACATATTTTGGAATATGCTTATTTTTCCTAATAATGTCCTTCTCTGACCAACTGTTATAATTATCCATATCTTAAACCCACATGCAAAGTATTTTTTTATGAACAATTGTGGACATTTGCCATTTTAACTGATTGAGATTTTAACTTTATATTTAATTCATGAAAATATATTTAACTTATTTTCTATATCAGCCACATTTATGTATGATCAAAATATCATAATCATAGATTAGCAGAATTCATTGAAGTTTTATTTTTTCATATATTTCTATAAACAAATATCCTATAAATGATTTATAAACTCCTCCACTAGAGCGAACTCAGTAAAGTCAGTAATTTAATGAACGTAACAGAATCCCAGGGATCGTGAATTTAGCCTGAGACAGTTGGTGATTTACACATTTTCTGAAGAAAGAAATGTGTGAAGCAAACTATCTGGCTTATTAATTTAATTGGCATGTGATTTAATATAAGCTGCAGGCTTAATTTTTGACTGCCTATTACAAACGTCAACTTTTGCCTAGTCATGTTTTCATATGCCACAATGGATTAAAATGAAAAATGGATGAAGCTAGGAGTTTGGAGTAATTATTATTTTTAAACAATTATTTGGTGTGAAAACTGGCAACGACCATCTAATCCCTGTGTTGCTAGAGATACATACTATATAAAATCACATAGGACAACTGTAGCATCCTTTGAATTAATATTTATTTAAACTTTCAATACTCTGATCTGATCCACAAAGTAATAAATGGCTTAATATACAGTAATATTGATTTAATGACATGAAGTGCAGATAAGCATTTACAATTACATTATCAGGGAATCTTTAATGTGGCAAACAGGTGTGTAGTCTGAAAATATGCTAATATATATAGGCACAAAAGATTATGAAAATAATGGAAAAACAGATTTGACATACTCTATATAAAGTCTTCATTATGCAGAAATGAAATGGAAATTGATAGATGAAAGCAAATATGAGTTAGTCAATTATGGTAATTTATTTAACTTTGCTCATTTGCTTACAGCTGTTGCTCACTACAGACCCCCATATGAGAAAGTGTTGCCACAGTGTCCAATTTACCTGTCCCAAAGGTGCTTTTCCAAAAAACAACTGGACTTTCTTGGTTTCTTTTCTTTGAAAATATTTTGCTACTCATCCAAGAAGCTTCTTCAGCTCTACTTGACTGGTGGGGAATGAAAGGGTTTATATTCCTTAGCAGTAATCTGGTCGTTATCACTCTAAAGGTCGGTCATCAGTTCTCTGAGAATTGTTGAAACCACTTGGAGGTTTAGATTCAGAGTCACCTGAATCAGAGTGTAAATGGATATGGAACCTTGTTGGGACTGCTGAAAGGATGTCAGAGATCAATGGTGTCTTATCCCTCCCGATTTTAACATAGATGGCCTATTTGACCCCTCTTTCTGTACAGAATGTGAGCTTTGTTGTCTTCATAAGAGTGGTCTTTGTCTTTCAGATGCAGATAGACTGCTGAATCCTGTCCTGATGAGTTTGCTGTGGTGAGTCTTCTGTGTTGTGCCATGCATTTATGAAGCAGTTGTTTCGTTTTCTCAATGTACAGATCTGTACATGTCTAACTGCGTTGCACTTCATATCTCATAGTGAAATGTTTTCAAAGAAAAAAACTCAAGAAAATCCAGTTGCTTTTTGGAAAAGCACCTTTGGGACAAAATAACCTGGATGATTGAGAATCTCTTTCTAGATCTTAATAAGAATATAAATGAGCGATCATTTCCAGTTCCGGATGGCAGCAGACGCTGCCTGGGTAACCTCTTGCCCCAGCGTCTGAATCCCCCTGCCTGGAGGCCCCTCGGGGCCGGGTGCTCTGGTTTTGGGGTATCCGCCGTTAAGGGGGGCTCGCCGGGGTCCCCTGACTCAATTCCAGGGGCTGGGCGGCCAATGCTGGTGCGCCCGAGGCTCCGGCGAGTGTGGGCGGCACGCAGCGGCCATTCCCAAGGCCGTTCCATGCCTATGTGCCTGTAGGACCCGGTGTATATCGAAATTAAGGCAGCAGGTAAAGAGGCGATCGGAAGAGGAAGGGATGCAGGCCAGAGAATAAGTAGAAAAGGAGAGACCTTGATTGGTGAAGCGACGAGGCGTCCTGCGAGTGAGAGGGGGGTGGCGAAGTTTCCCCCTCCCTTGTAGCTGGGAAGGGCGCTGTGGCTGATAAGAAAGAGGAGGAAAAAACAAGGAGACCTCTTACCTCATTGATTTTTTGTGGAGAATGATGGAGGTGGAATTCGGGAAGGGAGGCTGGAGGCCCCCCCCTTTGTTGGAAAGTCATGGCCAGGGCCTGATTTCCTGCTTCTTTGTACACGATTGATGATATCACCCACCTCTGGTTTCCTGTTTGACCTACTCTACAAACTGGACTCGTTGCTCCTGTGAGCGCCCTCTGGTGGATCGGGCAGAAACAGTGCTGATTTTTAAGAGACTTCTCCTTTCTGGATGCTTGTGCCTACCTGAGGACCTCTCATTCTTTATTATTGCAAGATGGCTAAAGGACAAAGACCAGCTGCAGGTGACATGGAAAATTTTTTGGAGAAATTGGCAAAGTTGGACGAGAAGCTTCTCAAACTTGACAAACTTGATGACCTGCAAAAAGGGCAATTGGAAATAAAATCTGAAATTGTAGTTATGAAAAAAGATTTAATTGCTGTTCAACAGGTGGCAGAGGAGAATAAGAAAAAGGTGGGAGGTTTGGAGGGGGAGGTGCGGGCAATCCAGAAGAGGGAAGAAATGAGAGGAAATGTAATTTTAACTTCGTAGCTGGATAGAATGTCTTATTTTCTCAGGTTTCAAAATGTGGAAGAGGTGGACCAGGAAGATCTGCGAGAAGTGATGGTTAAATTGTTGGGCGAATTTATTGAAAGAGATTTGGACTTTATGAGATGGGATATGGATCTAGTTTATAGAGTAAACTCACAATATGCAATTTTACATAGTGTCCCAAGAGAGGTCCACATTAAATTTGTGAGAAGGGAAACAAGAGATGAAATACTGAGAATTCAAAGATCGGGGGCGCTGATACACAAGAGCAAGGAGGTCACCATTCTGAAGCAGATCCCTAGACAGGTACGAGAATTAAGAAGAAATTATTATTTTTTATCAAATAAATTGTACCTTAAGGGAATTGCCTTCAGGTGGTTGATGCCGGAAGGTTTGATGATTTTCTGGGAGGGCAGTAGGAAGAAAATTAATAGTGTGGCGGAGGCTCAGGCCTATCTGGAGCAACATAAGACCCTCCTAGAGGGTGAAGATACAGGAACCGAGGAAGGGGAGGTACCAGATGATCAAGGAACGGGGGTGGGTGAGGCCGTGGCGGTCCGGGAGGAGGGGGGTGCTAAGGCCAGAACCTTGAGATCTAGAACCAAGAAATGACGAAGTGTGAGGAATCTATTACTTTGTGCCTTTTATGATATCTCTTATTTTTGTAAACTTTAATATTACTCTGGATACTGAACTGATATTTTTGTATAAATCCGGTTGTTAAATTTGAAATTTTTAATAAGGGAAGATCTGCTGTATATGGAAAAAAGAAAATATATATTATCTTTGTAAAAGGATAATGAAAATTCCACATATTGTAAGCGATAATATTGTTTATTTTTAACCAATAAAAACTTTTATAATACAAAAAAAAAAAGAATATAAATGCTACTACCATTTCTAGACCCCATGTGGTAATAAGCTCTACTCCTCCAAAACTGAAGAGACTGTGTGAGATCCCTATCGTGATACTGCCATTTCTGTGGGGTGGGGGGCCTGGATCATTTATTCACATTACCCTCTTCCTGTTTCCTACATATCCTGTAATTCCTTAGTTTATAACTCTAGCTCTGATCTATCTGCCCTATGCTTTGATTTACCTTTGGGGAATGTGTAAGGGGGGAGGGGCCATCTGTTTTGTCTCAGTTCTGAAGCCTCCTGAAAGAAGCTCCTGGGAACCGTCCCTTATCTCCTTCCCAAGATGACCATCTTCACAACATCTTCACACCTGTGGATTGGCTCATTCAACATCCGACTGATGGGAGGGGTTTCTAACTCCTTTATCCTAACAGAATTGCCTAAGGGACCTTAGAGCCTGCTTTGCTTTTATCATGCAATCATTCCCTTTCAATAAAAGGTTCCTTTTGAAATGCTACTGTTTCAAGAGTCCGTACTTTCTTGATTTGGGCAGTAGAGGCAAGATCTTACAGACTGACTCTTTCTAATTCCAATGTAACTTAGAGAGAGAAGGGTCACCTACTGGGCATTTTTTAGTTTGCAGAGATTATTGGTATTTGTGATGTAATAAAATTGTGAAGTTGTATTAATATCATGTCTAAAGTCAGAGTTTATTTTCAGAAAATAACAAGTTATTTCATGAAGTCATGAGGTTAGCAGATACAATAAAGTCCTTTTTATGTTGTCTAGTAATTCAGACAATTGGGACACCAAGGAATACTGCTCTTAAATTATAGAAAGGCAGATTCTCCGTGTTAGAACAGGTTGACAGTAGAATCAGTTCCTGTTCTCTGGAGAGGCTGGACTGCCATCTATAGGGAATTATTTTGTTTTGATTCATGTACTGAACAGGGGATAAATTCAATGCCCTAAATAAGCCATCCCAACTCTGTAAGTTTAAGAATCTTCATTTTAAATCATTTCCATGGCACCAGCTCTTGTGAATAGTCTTTATAATTGGTTTTTGAAATATTTTCAACTTACTCAAGAGTGTTGGCATTTTTTTCTTCCAGGATTTTAATATAGTTTTTCCAGGACTTCAATATCACTCCCCAATCCTAAAATTATAAAATTTAAAAGAATCACAGGTAATTTTAAAAACACAAATATCTACAAAAAGCCTAATTAAATATCAAATATTTCTTACCTTCTTTAAAAACAGACTATTGGAACCTGCTGGGTTCAAAAGCAAAGAAGTCCAAGTCATAAGAACTATGGACATATTGCAGTCAATGCATGGAAGAAAATATGACAGTGGTAGCTTCCATGTTGCTTTCAAGAAGCTGAGTTTAATCGGAAGGAGGGTTTTTTTTTATTGTACAGTAAAAAATAAAAAGGAACAGTTGAGTTGATAAGCAATCTTTATGTTATTCCATTTATAAGGAGTTTTCCTTTGAAAGTGTTTTTTAGAATATACTTAATACAGTATATCTAATACAACTAATGGAATAATTATTCCATTAGGTATATTTCTTCTTGAAGTAACCAAACCAAAGTTTACTATGATCATAGATCAGAAAATTAAAGTTTAAGATATAAACAATAGAGCAAAATTAAAACTAGTTGAAGCAGTCAGCTGATAATGTCGTCTCTACTACCACCCAATCAGTAGAATCTTCTTATATGTTGTTTGTGTATGCTAATAATAGTTTAGTATAAATCACATCATTTTTACCCCGGAATTACTGGAGGATTAATTCTATATGTACTTTTGGAAATCTCTATAGCAAATACATTAAAGGAAAACATGACTATTTGTATTTCTCCAGAATCACATATATAGACTTTCATTTATATGTGTTTTTTTAATATTGTCCATTAAGAAGAGGAGAAGGTGCTTCCAGGTGCTTAGTGTAATTGTTATGGCCAAGGCTCAGACCTTAGATTCTGAGTCTGAATCTGATGCTGAAAAAAAAGATCCAACTGAACCTGCGGAACGTCAGCCTCAGGAGAAATCATATAATGATGATTAAACACAGGCAACACCTGAGCAGCTGTACGAGTCAGAAGAACATGATGTAAGACCTCCAACCCACCTGAGTAGAAAGGAAATCAGAACAGGAAAGCTCTATTAGGCTTCTCGCCAAGCAAAGGAGTAAACCTTCTGGTTAGTGACAGCTGGTTGCAGCTTATATAAGAATCTGCTCTGTGTCTGTTCTTTTTGCTGGAAATATTTGACATGCAGGACCTTCAAATGTAGATTCTTCCTTTGGATTGACTGACAACCTTGACCCACTCTAAAACCTTGGATTGACTTTGGGCAATTCTTTGGCATGCTCCGATTCTCCAAGCAAATCTTATAGGCAAGCATCAGCTTCATTTATATCCTGTGCTTACTTTACATTCCTTTATTTCACTATAGATCAGTGTTTCTCAATCTCAGCGAGTTTAAGACCTGTGGACTTCAACTCCCAGAATTCCCCAGCCAGCTTAGCTGGCTGGGGAATTCTGGGAATTGAAGTCCACAAGTCTTAAACTCGCTGAGATTGAGAAACACTGCTATAGATTCTTATAGCCTTGTAGTATACTGGTAATCACCCAAGAAACAGTCTGTAATTTTACATCTTTCAATATTTGGTATATTTTTATGTTAGTTTGATTGTATCCAGTAGAGATTATGGTTTAGATAGTGGTGGTGAACTTTCTACTGCAATAGTGGTTTGATAGTGGTTAATATTTAGTTTGTGAAGGTCTCAGAAGTATATAATAGCACTCAATGTTCTTAATCCAATTTGAGAACAGGAATGGGGTGAAGGTGATAGGGAGGTAGAAATTGAAAAAGTTAATAGAATAAATATGCAATTTGCAAAGTTAAGAAATATACCAAAAGATATTCTTGTGCATTTTGTAAGAAAGAAAACTAGAGATCAAGATTTGCAGCAGCATTACAAGACTGAAGATTAATAAACAATTCTTCAAGCTGCTATTTGACATGTTAAGTAAAGCTATATAGAACAGGGATATTAAACTCGCGGCCTGAGGGCCAGATGTGTCATGCACTGGCCATGCCCAGCCCCAGTTTAGCGGAGGGGGGTAAAGTTGTGATATGTCATGTGATGACATCGTGACATTGCTTGTTTGACACCTGTGATATAGAAGATAACTTTGAACTATCAACAAATGTGACCCAGTTTGGTGTAGTGGCCTAGAAACCAGGAAACTGAGTAAATGTCAGTTGGGTAATTTTAGTTCAGTCACTCTCTCTCAGCCCAACTCACTTCACTGGATTGTGTTTCAAGATGCTTGTGTATTGGATTCTTAAAGTCCTATAAGATCTTAGTCCTAAAATCTTTTTTCAAAATGTTTTCAACTTGAAATTTTCCAAAATCTTCCCAACTTTATGCCAGTGGTTCTTGCTACATTTAAATCCAAACATATTAATTGTTGCATGTCCTCCAATTACTTGATATTCATTCTTTTTATATAAATCAAAATAGTGATATGATCCCTTAGAAACTTAACTTTGCCAGAACTTTCTGAACTCTCATCAACTTCAAGCAATTAGGGATACCAGCAGCTGTCATTCAAAAATATTTTGAATTGTCTCTTTCCACCTATGTCTACTTCCCACCAAGTTCAGTGGAGCTGTTCTGTGTAGTATCTTTTCCATGTTTGTCTTTAGACCATTTAGTTTAGGATGCAAGATATTTATATTAACATTTTAAAGAATATTAACCTATATCTTCATGTTTTCCTAGAATTATTTGAAAAGGCAGCAGAATAAAGACAGAGGGAGCTCTTGCTTCAGATTTGAAAATTTCCTTTTTTTGCAAAGCAATTGTCTCAATAAGCATCTCTGATTTCAAACAACCATCCTAAAATAGCATACACAATAGCATAAAACTAATCTTGGCAAACTCTAAGTATTCCTTCCTTCCTTCCTTCCTTCCTTCCTTCCTTCCTTCCTCCCTCCCTCCCTCCCTCCCTCCCTCCCTCCCTCCCTCAATTACAGAAAATTATTGTTATAATACTGCAAAAAGCCTAATTTATGCTTGGGAATAAAACTATTTGTTTTGCATATTCTTTTATCAGCTATTCATAAATATATAACAGCTGTGTATTAGATCTCATGAAGATCTCTGTTTTACCAGCATTTGTTTTCTTCAGCTTTCAGTAAAAAATAGAGCATATAGTCATCCTGGCAAAGTACTATATAAATTTCTTACAGGATTCAAATCTGCAAAATATTATTCCAGACTTGCTTGAAAATGGATGGAATGCTCATTCTATTGGATGGAATATAGCCTCTATTCCAATATCAATAGACCTTCATATAGGCTATATTTCAGAAAAAGTACCACATATTGGGCATTTTTAGCATGAATTAATTGTAATTGAAAACTGAATGTACAGCTGGCTTTCTAAAGAACTGATCATATGGGGGATGTTCTCAAAATGCTAAGCAGCTTTTTTGAATTCTAGTCTGTACTATTAACATAAACAGGAGTAAATTGATACATAATGAATAATAGATGTTGGGGGAAGCACATGTATACTGCATGATAATCACTTAGGCTTTAATTGTGCCACATGTCAATAGAAAGTAGAAACACTGCCACACAATCATGACAGCTTGTTCTTTTAGGATCTGAGACAGATGGAGAAGACTTTTGCATTTGGGGGACATCCAATTGGCCGCTGTGGGTTCAAGAAGAATGGGAAACCAAGCTTTCTGTGGCAAAACTGTGCATTTTTGTTCAAATTTTTATTTTTATTTTTGGAGAGGGGCAGGAACTACTCCAGATATTGTAGGGTGTCTGGCAGTGACATTCATTTTCAGCCCTAGATTTTTATAAGCTGGATATGGGTTGTTAGGGGCTTTTGAAAGAAGAAAATGTGTTGAACTTCCTTTTGAAAAGTATTTTAAATTTCACAAAACTGATTTTTTACATTTTGCTATTGAATTTCAAGAGTGTAATCTCAGGGGTGGGTGGTCTAGAGCCATTAATGCTCATTGGCTGTGTATTGCCAACCGATGACATAGGCTTTAGCCTGATCCAGCAGATCATTTTACATTTTTCTCTTTAATGAACCATTTTCATCCATACTGCTCTGTTGGATTACAGGTCCCAAAATTTTCTGCTTGGGGGAAAAAGGTCCCTTTAAGATTTAAAGAGAAAACCATGCTGTTTATTGCTATATGCTTTTTATAGATGTGTTTTATCAGCTCTTAAATTCTGTATTGCTACATAATTTATTGATTAATTTTAGATGCTTATTACATTTGCATTTAATCATAATTTCAGAAGCATGGAATCATTTTCTCATCAATAGGTTGTTCTTTGAAACATTATCTCAATGCCACAAAACTAATTTATTCCAAAGTTAACAAAGACTGGCATATACCCAAACTCAAACATGTTCCTGGTAGAGGCATGTTGTCAGGAGAAAAGTTTGCAAAAATACCACATCCCTAAGGGAATGGTGACCCTTTCCCAGAGCTAATGGCTCTTTCTTTTCTAAAGGATGAAAAATATTTCCTTTGAGCTGCCTAGAGTAGATTTTGTAACCCTTCAGATGTTAAAGATAATTTTAATTCTGCTTCTCAAGTGTGATGCTTGTACATAAATCTCTCACAGTGTTCTCTTGTTGGTTGGGAACTTCCTACATAAATATTCGTCTTCAATCATTCTGGAAGTTTTCATTAGTGTACCTCTTTCTTTCTTCTTATATTTCTCTTGTATTTCAATCAATAGGCTTATTAATTAAATTCATTGTTACTCTGAACTGCTGTCCACAACTACACAATGAATAAAACTGTTTGCAAGTGTATTTTTGTATATTTATTGTCAATGGCTGTCCATTTGCCTTTTGCAATTGACTGGGGTGATCTTGTCAATGCTGATATGTTCAAGTAGTGCTTCAGTTATTTTGGGATTGCCCCTAATATGCCTATTACAATTGATATTATTACAATATACTGTTAATATAATAGAATATTGATACATTATGTTTCATCGCCATGTTAGCCAGATGTTTAGACTAGATTTGGTATTATTATCCACCTATCGAGTCCTTTCCAAGGTTCTGGAATAGGTAATTGTTGATGTTTGATGGTGTTAAATGTACTGTCATAGGATCTTATTATTATTTTAAAAACTTTAAAGAACTTTTTAAAAACACATATCTAAAAAATGGGACAAATATTAGGTGAACAGCAGAATTAATAACAATGGAGCCACCTCAATATCTCACTAGATCCCTGGAGTCCCCAGGCCTGATGGCACCAGAAAATCAACAGGGATAGGGCCATCCTCACTTCAAGTGGGAAGAAGTTCTATACAGTGGGCACCATAGCATGAATGGCCTGCTACCTAGGATCTGCCAAATGTAGTTCCCTAGCCAATGGGACCTGTAGGATGCTTATTTCTAATGCAGAAATAAATGGAGAGAGGCAGTCCCTCAGATAACCTGGCTCCATGTCATGTAAGGCTTTAAAGGTCAAAAACAGCATCTTGAACTTGACCTAGAAACGGCCTGGTAACTAATGAAGCTTGTTACCAGCTTGTAATGAAGCAAAAGGGTAATATGTGTTTTTTTAGAAACACACATAACTGCCTATGCCACTGCATTTGCACCAACTGAAGTTTCTGGATAGTTTTCAAGGGAAACCCCATGTAGAGCATATTACACAGTTCAACCAGGAGGTGACTAGGGCATGAATAACTGTGAGTGAACTCCCTGATCTAGTTTAACTTGAAGTTATTGCAAAAGCTCTTGTACCCATGCCTTTCCCCTGTTGTTGAGTAGGAGTTGTGAGTCAAGGAAAGCCTCTAGATTGCACATCAGATCTATTTGGAACAATACAGCCCTATCTAGCCCCAAAGATGGCATAGTCATAGAACCAACAGAATCCCAAACTCAAAGCTACTAAGTCTTATCAGGATTCAGACCAGTAGTGGGTTGCCCCCGGTTCGGACTGGTTCACAAGAACAGGTAGTAAAACCGGCAGGAGCCCTCACGCACTTCCCTGAATGTCATTATCGGCGATCTGTGCACATGCTTGCTTGCTTGCTTTGCTCTCTCTCTCGTGCGCGATCCTGTTACGAACTGGTAGTAAAGGTAAGTAGAACCCACCCCTGATTCAGACCTTCATAGACTCCAAGCTCCAGGATTAGATGCCGTCAGCATCGCTTAATTTTCCACTGATTATACCTTACGCCATGGTGATGGATGACTTCAGACCAATCAAATGCATTTTTAATTCAGGTTAATGCCAATCAAACTAAGAAGGCAATCCATTCATGGCTCTGCTCTCTACACCAGGGGTATCAAACGTCACGGTGGCATCATGTGACGTATTGGGACTTTTCCCCCCTTCACTAAACTGGGTGGGGGTGTGGCCAGCACATGACACATCCAGCCCATGGGCCAGGAGTTTGACAGCCCTGCTCTATACCATCTTAACAGAAATGTTAGATTTATTTTAGAAAGGCTATGTCAGTATCTGTGATTAGCCACTTCCAGTACAAAAACAAAACCAAACTTTAAAAAAAAGGCTAGGCTATTTTTTATTCCTGAAAATGTGAATATTTGAGCAGCAATAAGATACAAGAAAGGATGAAAGAGAAAAATATCTTAACACAAGCTGTTGCAACAAAACATCTGGGTTTTAACTATAGTTAAATTTAGATATGCAGTATGTTGCCACTTATGCTTTTATAAAAGAATTATAAAGTGGATTAGAGTCAAATTATGGATAATACTTGTATATGGTGCAAAAATTGCAGTTTCACATTTGCTAAACAGAATTTCAGACATACAATCTGATTCCATGTAACCGGAGGGGTA
Source organism: Ptyas mucosa (assembly GCA_012654045.1). Classification (NCBI taxonomy): domain Eukaryota; kingdom Metazoa; phylum Chordata; class Lepidosauria; order Squamata; family Colubridae; genus Ptyas; species Ptyas mucosa. The sequence continues at coordinate 2,666,797 of WNWU01000007.1, read as the reverse complement.
GGGGTGGAATATGCCCTTTCAACATTCAAGGCAGGAAAATATTACATTATGTTCAGAACTCTTGTCTACGAAGCTCAGTGGATACATTAGATCTAAGCTTTTATCTTGGAGAGGGTACCAAACCACATTTATTATACTTAAGGATACCAAACCATGTTTATTATAGCAAGTTTATTATATTTAAATTTCATTGTTGTTTATGTTATTTCTAAATAAATACACTTCTTAGAAGAGCTTGGGTAGCATATATCATGCCTGCCTTCATAGTGGATGGAGAACATACTAACCTAGAATAAATTATCATATAGATAATGAGAGTGATAGCACCAGGTATTTAATGTTCTGGGAAGATTGGCTTATCATCTCACTTATTTCAGTAGAATTCTATTATATAGACACTTAGACAGCTTTATCACAGAGTAACATTATAGAAACTGTAGGCTGTTCCCACCAGAAATAACTGATGAGAAAGGTAATTCTAAGATATGCATCCCCATTATTCTTTGATCTTACACATAAATTAATATTCACAAAGGAATAAGTAGCAGTTTAGCAGTTTTACAGATTGTGTGAGACATCCCAGCCCCTTGAAATCAATTGGATTAAGCGTGCCTGAACTGTATAGCAAAGCAGGTTTAGAGAGCTCTATGACAAATTAGTATCTGGCTGTCTTCATCAATATTTTTTATTTATAAGCTTTTTCTTTACGAAGATGGATCTGAATAGGCTGTTTATTTTAATGATGATAAGTACAAAAGGGAAATGAGACACTGTAACAAGCCACCAATTCATTATTTCTGGGACATGAAAAATCAAATGGAGAGAATGTTTTGGCTGCCCAGAAGCATCATTTAGACATGTTGGTTACATTAACAGAGTTAATTGGTGGATGTGACCCAGAGTCTCTCCAGCATAATTATGCTAACCCTTGAGTTCTGTAAAAAAAGTAGCATCTACTTGGTTCACAGCTGGGAGGAATATCATTTCATATGCAGTTAACTTGCTCATTTTAACCAAGGATTAAAACGTTTTATTTAGAAAATGATTATAATGAGCAGAACCTTTCCCCTCATGTAATGATTGGCATGATCTGCTTACTCTCTCCATCTCAAGAGTGTTTAGAGAGAATGCAAATATGTAAATCTTAAATGTTTAAAAGGAGATGTGAGAGAAGAGATTGTCATTAATAGGAGGAAATGACTTTGAGTCTGATTCTACTATCAGTTACTGGACACAGGATCCCAGGGCTACTTCAAGTTTACACAAAGTGTGAAATATTTAGAACCACTTCTTTAAACTAATGTTTATACCTCCTGACTTTCCATTAATTATGTAAAGAAAGGAGGAAGGAATTCTAAAAACATGTTTAACTTTGGCTTACGTCACTGATCCATTGACCTTGTACATACCAAGAAAGAAATAAACTGCACTTCATTAGAAATAAATGTATCCTTTTGGACCTTAATTTTCAGGACATGGTTGGTATTTGATTTTCAGGAAGTCCCTTTCCTAACAACTTCTAAACTTGGGAATTGATGGTTGAAGGTGTATTTTTGTTGGAGAAATTCCAATGTATGTCTAGCTTAGTGAAGTGCCATTGAATTGGATTTGATCCCTAGCTGTCCACATCTACAAAAGCTTGCCATTACAATGTTTTCAGCAATAATGTTCTATCTCTTCGAAGACCCTCCATATGAACTCATTTGTCCCATACATGAATCTTATCCAATTTACTGGCCTTTCTTATACTTTTTTCCAACTTTGCCAACTTTGCCAATGTTTTTAGTTCCTCATCATCTTGCATTACATCCCCAGTGCTTGCATGCTTTTCTTTGTTATTCATTCCTTCAAAGGCACAATAAGTTTTTATTTAGTACAATTACAGTCCATAATATTCTAAATGTCAATCTTCAGATTCATAATACACAAAATATACTAGTTTATTATTATAATAAAGGTTTTATTTTATTTGATAATACAAATAATTTGACAACCTTTGACTTATGTCTTCAAATCACCTATGTCTAAGTAGGGCATTTACAGCAGAACATGTAACATAAAAAAAATTAGGGATTTTCTTTTCCTGCACTTCCACACATTGATTGCATTTATGCATAAAGTTAAGCTAGGATTTTTAAACCCTTGTTCACATAACAAACTATGTGGTATGTTTCATACATGATTCTACTCTAATGAGTGGATCCACATATCATACCTACTCAGAAAAACAATATGTTCCATTATGTGATAGTGTTATATGTAATTTAGCTATTGGAAGAGACAAATGTGGTTGGCTATTAATGTACTCTTTTCTCCATCACTCCATCTTGGCTGTGAAAAACAGATAAAAAATATTTGCTTGCATTTTTGTACAGCTTGGACCTGTTTCCTCTTAATGATAGCTAGAAAATGGCATAACAATAGCACTTAGACTTATATACTGCTTTATAGTGCTTTAGAGCACTCTCTAAGCAGTTTACAGAGTCAGCATACTGCCCCAACAATCTGGGTCCTCATTTTACCAACCTCAGAAGGATGGAAGGCTGCATTAATCTTGAGCCAATGAGAATCAAACTGCTGGCAGTTGGTATAATTAGCCTGCAATATTACATTCTAACTAGAGCACCACCATGGCTCTTTCTTACATAATATATATATTAGTACAAAAATATATTTATGTTTGAGTCATCTAACAGTTATTTACAACTATATAAATCTTTCCATAATTTTTAAAATTGTTTTCCTGAGCTCCATTGTTAGGAATTAGATAGACACAGTCATATAGTTCTCTTGACAGCAAGTGGAAGTTATTACTATTATCCTTCTTTGACTACAGTTCTGGGATTTCTGATAGTATCCCTTAGTATTTAACCAGTTGAATACTCATTAACTAGAGGGTAAGAGAGGTGAATTTGGTTAAGTCCAGCCAGAAGATACTCTGATGCTCGTGCATAATAAGGATTGAATAAATCAATATCATAATATTGATTGTGATTTGTAAGACCATGAAAATATATTCTCAGATGGTAGATTTTAATAAAACATTAATTAAATTTCATTTTCACATCATTCCTTTTTAAAAAATAAGAGCGATTATTAGCTTTGAACCAAGTTTGCCTCTCACATTTCTAAAAAAGACTAAATATCATGTAGGAGTTATACTGGAAATATGTATGTATGTATGTATGTATGTATGTAAGTTTTCATGGGTGTATATATGTGTGTACAGTTTATATCTCGGGTTTCTTCCCGTGTAATTGTAAACATATCCTTATAAGAGTAGTAGTGACGTTTCGACAAAATCACATTCGTCATCTTCTGGCTGATGTTCTTGGTTTGGTGCTTATGGGCAAACTGTGATCGTAACCTACGTTTTTCAATGAAAAGAGGCAAAGGTGTATTCTGATTGGTCGACAGTGTTGCTGTATTCTGATTGGCTGATGAGGTAGCTGTATTTTGATTGGGTGGAAGTGCTGTTGCTTGGTTGTGGGTTGATGGATAAGTTATGCTGGAACTGGTGGCAATACAGGCTTTTTGGTGAAGCCTTGATCTATGGTTTGTATTTTGTGTTAAGATTCGTCTATCTATGAGAGCAGGTTTCCAAATAGTAGGCAGACAGGAAGTGTCATCACATTTATTCATACAATATGGTCTTTTCTCTATTTCAATGGCCTCTCTGATTATTCTGCCATTGAGATGTTCTATTTTTGGTACTGTTTTTGTGTTATTAAAATTAATATTATGTCCTGTGGCATTTATGTGTTGTACTAATGATAATGTGTGTTCTTTCTTTTGTACTGAGTTTTTATGTTCCTCAATGCGCACACTCATTCTTCTGTTGGTCTGTCCAATATAGGTTGAGGGGCAGGAAGCACACGGGATTTTGTATATGCCTTGATCCTCTAATTCTATTTTGTCTTTAGGGTTTCTCAGAATAGACGATATCTTTCTATCTGTGCAAAATATGGTTTTGATGTTGTGTCTATGCAGTACTTTGCTAATTTTGTCAATTGTTCCTTTTATATAGGGCAAGATGGCTTTCCCATTGTTTTGTTCCTCTTGTTGATTTCTCTTCTGTCTGGGTGTTGCATGCTGGATCATACTAATGATTTTATTTCTACAGAACCCATTTGATGTCAGTACGTTAGTTAATGTATATAATTCTGTTTGTGAATGTGCTTCATCAGCCAGGCGTTTAGTTCTTGTGATTAATGTTTTGGCAACAGAGTTTATTTGTGCTGGATGTTGATGCAATTTAGCATTGAGATAGTGTCTTCTTTTGATAGATGGTATGTCCTAAGGTGCCATCAGATTTTTTATAAATTAATACATTGAGGAAAGGCAACTGATTTTCTGATTCTATCTCCATGGTGAACTTTATTTTGGGATGGAGACTGTTCAAATATACTAAGAAGTTTTCCAGTTTATCTCTTCCATGCGGCCAGATCACAAAAGTGTCATCAACATATCTAAGCCACAATTTTGGCTTGTTAACAGTTTTTTCCAAAGCATTGGTTTCGAAATCTTCCATGAAAAGGTTAGCGAGGACCGGTGATAATGGTGATCCCATTGGTGCACCTTCTATTTGTTTATATCTCTGTCCTCTGTGTAAGAAATATGTGTTGGATAAACAATGTTCTGTTAAATCTGCGATATGTTTCGGTAGTTGATATTTGTTTTTAATTGATGACAGGGCTTCTTTGACAGGTATTTGCGTGAATAGTGATACAACATCAAAGCTTACAAGTAAGTCATTTTCTTTTATGTGTTGCTTTTTCATTATTTGTATGAAATGGTATGAGTTCTGTACATATGAAGCATTAAAGCCCTTTGCTAAGACATTTGTTTCTGCTGTTTTTAGCCCCTTATTGGAAACATTGTATACTAAATACCTAACAAAACATCTACAACCATATGCAGAATCTGCTGCTTCATCTAGGGCTGCATAAAATCTTGGCTTACGTAGGTAGAACCTGGCTAAAGATACACACACACACACACACACACACACACACACACACACATATTAGTGTTATTCTTACAGTTCCAACAGAACTCAATATACATTTATGAAACATTTGTATGACAAGTGCCAATAAATTACTCCTAGGTGATATAATAAATAAGACATGCATGATTGTTGGAGTTTAAATAATTCTCTTTATTTGCCATCTCATTTTATTAGGAAACTAAACTGTACATTGGATGACTCTTCATATTATTTAACCATAGAACACTAACCTATGTTCCTGGATTAAAATATTCCCATCACCAAATAAAATAGTTCAAAAGGCACAAGTTCAAAGAAAAAAACTGAATACAAATTTATATGTTTCAAGAATTATTTGCTATCGGGTGAATTTGTTCTTTCGGAATTTCCTTTGAGGGAGGTTATTTTTTTATGGTATTTCCAGTTTCTCTAAACAGCATGAAGTGGACAGTACAATCTTTTTCCTGATAATCTTTCAATTGTTGAGAACACCATGAATTAATCAGTGCTCTCCTTACAGCTTTCCAATAGAAGGATACAGAAATTTCATTCAGTCAGTGCAGTCTGAATCAAGTCCTTCATCTCTATTCCATAGAAAAAACAGAAAAACACAGTTGGAAGGGACCTTGGAGGTCTTCTAGCCCAACACTCTGCTCAAGCAGGAGACCCTATATCATTTCAGACAAAAAGAAATTACGGATCCTTCCTCTTCTAAGTTTTCAACACAACTTTGGTGCGTATGTTAACTTGCAAATTACAAATAGTCCTTGACTTATGTCCGCATTTGAGCCCAAAATTTCTGTTGCTGAGCAAGGCAGTTGTTAAATGAGTTTTACAACCTACAACCAATTTACAACCTTTTTGTCATAGTTGTTAAGCAAATTACTGCAGTTGGTAAGTGAATCACACTTAAATGAATCCAGCTTCCCTCATTTACTTGTTGAAAACTGGCTTAAAAGGTTACAAATGGGGATCACATGATCCCTGAACCATGCAACTGTCGTAAATATATGCCACTTGCCAAATACCTGAATTTTGATCACAACTATGCTGGAACAGCTGCATGAAAAACTATCGTAAATCATTTTTTTCAGTGCTATTGTAACTTCAAATGGTCTAAATCAGGCCTGTCAAACTGGTGGCCCATGGGCCGGATATATCATGTGCAGGCCATGCCCACCCTTGCTCCGCAATGGCAAAAAATGTCACGATTCGGCCCATGATGCGATCGAGTTTGACACACGTGGTCTAAATCAATGGTTATAAGTTGAGGACTACCTGCATATAATCACTTGAAGTAGGATGAAGCTACAAAATAACAATTTGACCTGTATTGGAAGAGCTATGAATATTAAATAATATTGTGTCATTATTTGAAAATCAGGTGTTTTTTCTAACATGTCTAACCGTGATTACAATTTACAACAGTAGCTGAAGGGAGGGAAGACATTGCAATAGGTCTAAGGAAATGCATAGCTACTGGAACTGGAATCAATTGTTACAGCACTGGAATTCTGCTTTTCCCAGTACACTGGAAAAGCCCAAATTCTCTCAACCACCAATCTACAAAAAACAAAACAATAACAATGCTGGTCTGGTCTGAGGCATACCAATTATCCTCTGTTGAAAAAAAGAGGGAAACAGAACTTTTTCTAATTGTATCCTGCTGAATCAAGGCAGAATCCCATTTAAAGGGTGCTAGAGTGACTGAAGCTCAACAGCTGGGAAGAGGTGTGAAACAAGATTTTTCTCAAGAGAGGAATAAACTCTGCAAACTCTGCAAAAATACAATTTTGTCTACCTTAGTTGAGCTGGAAGTTGCATAGTTGCCAAAGTTAGTCAGGCTGCAGGATTCCAAAGATCAAGAGATGCATTTGAACTGAGACAGAATGCCTTTTTAGAAGTGCCACTAGAGATTTCATATAATTGTATGCAGCAGGAACAGTGTAGATGATCTTGCTTACCACCCCCTTATTTTATGTCTTGCTGTGAAATAGAACAGTGTTTGTCCTGTTTCTAAAGGTACAGTTGGATGGAAAGACAGCAAGCAGATATGCTGACTACCTTGATTGTCACTGTATTCTTGTATTTCCCAGCTGAGCTGTCATTTTTGGTCTAATAGGCTTA
>WNWU01000007.1:2597717-2654680 GCA_012654045.1 Ptyas mucosa | reverse complement strand
CTACAAAAAAGTCTTTATGGTCTGAAACAGTCTGGTTTAATGTGGTACTTATGTCTTACTGACAAACTAAATTCAATGGGCTTTATTAAGTCCGAAACTGATGAGTGCGTGTTCACAAAAAGATCTAACAATGCATATGAAATAATTCTTGTTTATGTTGATGACATTGTTTATATTGGTCCAAATAAGCAGATGAGTGAAAGTTTTGCCAAAGCTTTGCAGAAATACTTCACATTGAAATCTTTAGGTCATATTAGCACTTATTTAGGTGTTCAGATTGACAAAACACAGAAGGGGTTTAGTCTTTCACAAGAAGATAAAATTGAACAAATTTTGCATCATTGCAACATGAAGGATGCTAACACAACAAAGACACCCATGCAAACAGATTTTCACAACTTGACACAAGAACCGAGTCCTGAGTTCGAGGATCAAACACTTTATCGTTCAGTCATTGGGTCACTGTTGTACATTAGTAGTTGGACCCGACATTGCACTTAGTGTTAATCTCTTGTCACGACATGTAGGTAAGGCAAAACAGTTTCATTGGACATGCATTAAGAAATTATTGAGATACCTAAGGCACACAAAACACATGAAGTTATTGTTAGAACCAACACATACTGATTATGCAGAGTTATGTTGTTATGCAGATTCTGATTGGGCGAGTGATAAGAAATCACGCAAAAGTACTTCAGGTTATATGATGTTCTTGAATGGATGTCCTGTTTATTGGCAAGTGCGTAAACAGAATTTTGTTTCTTTTTCATCTACTGAAGCTGAATATGCTTGTGTTTCAGATGCATGTAATTCTCTAACTTGGTTTGATGCTTTGGTCACAGATATCTGGACACATCCAATCCGACCAATCACCGTGATGGAAGACAATGAATCGGTGGTTTATATTTCTGAATCACATTTCACAGATTCTAGGTCCAGACACATTGACATCCGTTATCAGAACATAAAACAATTGGTGAAAAAAGGTTTTGTTAAAATGCAATATGTATCTACACATGATCAGATTGCTGACATCCTCAACAAGCCACTCCCAGCAGCTCAACACAAGTATCTGCGTAAGAAGATGTGCCTTATGTGATGATGTACCTGATGTTCGCTCAACTGGCAAAGAAGGGGATTGTCACTGCGTTCTTGTATTTCCCAGCTGAGCCGTCATTTTTGGTCTAATAGGCTTACTGTAGTTTTGCCAAGTTTTGTTATCAGTATTAAGTGCGCAAGCATGCATTTCTTTCTAGCCTCCATTATCCTACTTCTTACTCCTTTGTTCTCCTGCCAAAAGGTGAGGCAGGAACGCCAGCAAGATGTAGCCAATTAATTAGATAGTAAGAGTTATCTTTATTTATTTTACTTTACAATAAAATGAGTTTTCTCTTAGAAATTTTTCGGGTTTTATTTTCTTAATGTATACTTTCGAGGAAAAGCCTCGGTCCAAACCTCTAAACCAGGGTGCGATTATCCCAGAGCCAGGATGGGATCAATCAACTCCCTGACACTGATATCCAAGCAGCAAGAAAACAAAGCAAGAATCAAAAAATAAAAATCTGAATAACCTACTTATTTTTAAACAGTATGATACCCTTCAACTTTCTTCTCTATTTGAGAGCCCTTGACCTGCTCCCATCCTCTTCCCTTCAAAGATAAACTTTTTTATTTGGAACAGGGAAAAAATATCAGGCAGCAAAGCCTTTTGGAATGTAAGTTGAATGAAGGTGGAGGATCTGCTCTTGATATATTTTATTTGCCCCAATTTTTACATAACTGTCTTGATTTCTAACTTCAACCCTAAGTGATCAAATGTGAATTAATGTACATAAAATGTACATAAAACAGACAATTCTAATGATTTATACAAGACATTTAGATGCAACATCATTCATTTTAACTTTTTATAATAACAAAGAAACATTAACCAGATGTGATACACAAAAATGATCCACTCTTTCTCAATTTGACAGAGCAAAATGAAAGACTTGTCATTTAGAATTAAATCACTGGAGAAGAAAACCTCTTCATCTTTATAGAACACAGCAAAGAAAATGTAATCAACAAAAAACCTATGGTGACTGTTGCAGCTTGTATGACTTTTTGCCTTGGCATTTTGCTACACTAGTAGAAAAACCCTGTTGACAAATGTTGACAAATGCTTAAGCACCTAGAGAGTATTCTTTATCAAAGAAAAATACTAATTGCAAAATACACATATTTCTTTAGGAGAAACAAATGACTTAAGAAATGTTATATTTTTCTATTTGAGCAACTTGCAACCATGTGTGAAGTTGTTAATATGGACAAATGGATAAAATTACATATTATTATAAGCTGTACATCAACACTCTTCACTTGGAGTACAGTGGGACTCTACAATGACCCTTTGAGAATTGCTAAACATAACCCAAAACGTAAAACATTATAGTTCAGGAAATGCCTGGGAATTTTGGAATTTAGATACAAGGGAAGCAAAGTGTCTAAGACTGTAATCATATACTTATCTGGGACAAATTTCCATTGAATTAAATGAGAGATGCATCTAATTAGAGATGGCAGTATGAGATTGCAATCCTATATGAGAGGTAAAATGCTCCCGGTTCGGACCAGATCGCCTGATCTGGTAGTGATGGAGGCGGGTGGTTCAGAGAACCAGTAACAAAAAATCCTGCCCCTCCCCTCAAGCCCAGCTGAGCCGTGCGGTCATCAGAGGGTTTTTTTTAATTTTTAAAAGAATTTTTTCTACAACCTCTTCAGCTGAAGAGGTTGTAGAAAAAATGCTTTTAAAAGCCTCTGATGATCCCAGTTGAGCTGTACAATCATCAGAGGCTTTTTTTTTTACTTTTAAAAGCATTTTTTCGGTTGAAGAGGTGTAGAAAAAATGCTTTTAAAAATTAAAAAAAACCCTCTGATGATCGCACGGCTCAGCTGGGTATGGGGGAGACAGGGATTTTTGCTACCGGTTCTCTGAACCACCCGCCTCCATCGCTACCAGATCGGGTGATCCAGTCCGAACCGGGAGCATTTCACCCCTGATATAGGATCGCAATCTCATACTGCCATCTCTAATTAGATGCATCTCTCATTTAATTCAATGGAAATTTGTCCCAGATAAGTATATGATTACAGTCTTAGACACTTTGCTTCCCTTGTATCTACATTCCAAAATTCCCAGTTGCTTGATCGTCAGAGGCTTTTAAAAGCATTTTTTTTCTGCAACCTCTTTGGCTGAAGAGGTTGTAGAAAAAATGTTTTTTTTTAAAGCCTCTGCCGATCAGACAAGTCAGCTGGGATTGTCAGAGGTTTTAAAAAAAAAGCCTCTGCCAAGTCAGCTGGGATGTCAGAGGCTTTTAAAAACTTTTTTTACAACCTCTTCAGCCGAAGAGGTTGTAGAAAAAATGGGTTTAAAAGTAAAAAAAAAAGTTGGTCATGCCCATTCAATCATATTAACACCACCACCACCACCAAGCCACACCCACAGAACCGGTAGTAACAAATTTTACATTTCACCACTGTCCTATATGTATTTTTATGGAACTACAGCCATTAAACTCAGTGAGGTATGATAGCTTTATAAATGTTGGTTCATTAAAAGATCGACTAAGGCACCAATGGAAACAAAAAGCTAAATTTACCTTGCTATATGGAACTAAGATTTCAATATGTCAGGGGAAAGGTAAAAAGCAAATGAAAAACAGTGACACTGGATTAGTTAAAATGTATGTAGTCGAAAAAGAAAAGGTAAGATCAAGAATATATAACAAAATGAATATGCATTGAATGCAAAGGGTAGTTACCAATTATTTAAGAATTTGATCATATATACCGAAGATAATAAATAAAAATCTAATCCTTAAGCAAATATATAACAATCAAATAGGTTGAGAGGAACAATAAAATTGAAAAAGTGATAGGTAGCTGGAATTAATAGAGAGGTATATGATTTAAAGGAGGAAATGTTTGAAGTGGTGCATACAGTAAATGTAGTTGAAGCAAAGATAATTTGCAGCTATAGAAAAATATAGAGAAATATAATTAATAATTTTGTTCTACACTAGATTTAGTTTGATTTCTTCATCTTCTTCTATCCGCTTGGGACTTCTCCTTGTTCTCATTACTCTGATGGCAAATTCAAATTTAAGACCTACTTTTTGAAAAACTAATATTTCAATATTTTTATAACAACATGACAATAGTTGAAGTGAATAAGGAAATCAGAATGGAATTCAGTAGAACCTATTTCTATATAAGCCTTCATAGGGCTGCAGCTTTATACACTTTTGTATGTTTGACATTTGCTCTAGTAACCTCTTTCATATATTACACTAATGTACAAATTTTGTGTTTTGGGATTTCAAATGAACCAAATTCTATGATTTTTTAAATAAATCTAGATTAGGATATCCTGATTTAGCATTATTATTTATTAAATTTGTAACTTCCAATAACTGTGTGAATGCAACTAGTGGCTATGCAAAATTTGTTGTCACTTGTCAAAAGATATACCCTTACATACTCGAGTATAAGCCAACCCAAATATAAGCCAAGGCCCCCAATTTTACCACAAAAAACTGGGAAAACTTATTGACTCGAGTATAAGCCGGGGGTGGGAAATGCAGAGGCTACTGGTAAATTTCAAAATAAAAAAAGACTGGTCAAAAGTGCGAGGACCTGTCAGAAATCACTTTTTTCAGTTCTCTGGGTAGTCCTTTTGTGCATATGGACTACTCAGAGGGCTGAAAAAGTAATTTTTGACTGGTCCTCACACTTGTGACCAGTCCTCAAACTTACGACTGTCCTCACATTTTACATTTTTGCCCTATCTTATCACCATTTCTCTCTCCCCCTCTCTTCCTCATTCTTTCTCTCTCCCCCTCTTTCTCTCTCTCTCTCTCCCCCACACTCTCTCTCATTCTCCCCCCTTTCTCAAAGAGAGAGGTGGTAGGTTTGAGGAGAAAGATTGCTGTACAATAAAAAAGATGAAAGGGAAGAAAACCAACCCAAACAAATATAAAGATATCAAGATAAAGAATGAATTGTTAAAGGTTAAAGAATAAAATAGAACAAATATGAATAAATAGCAATAATTAGAAACACACATACAAACATACAATGTATTTTCTTTGAACAGAGTATTTGGCCGGTTCACAAATTTAAACAGTATTTAGTCATTTCACTTAAATTTACAATTTCTATATTTCCTTTTTGCCATATTTATTCCTCATCTATTTTTTAAAAAAACCAATATTACCCTTCATCCTCATCTCTAATTGTAATCAAATTCAATTTTTCACTTTTATTCCATATTATACCCCTTCCCATTGTCATCTATTTTTATATCCATCCTCACATTGGTTAATTATGTAATACTACAGTTGTTTAATACAAATTCAACAGTTTAATATAAATCAATTAGTTATATAACTATCTTTTTTGTATACTAATCAATATGAACATGAATATTCCAATTATTTCCATGCAATCCAATTTCTTACAAATCAATTACCAGTAATTATATATACCAATAATAATAAACCAAATAATTTCCCCCATATATTCTTCCAAACCACAACTTAACCATTTCTGCTTTCAACACAATATACAATTAATAATATCTCAGTTATTACAATTCCCTAGTTAAATAGAGCTTTTTTTTCTTTTGTGTTTTAAAATCTTGAACCTCCTCTTTTGCCCTAAATTTCCCATTGTTGGCAGTTTTCCACCTATCTTTTTTGGTGAGGAAAAAGAAAAAGAAATCTCTCTCTGCCTCATTTTGTCACGTTGCAGTAAAGACCCTGCTTTACTTTCAGTTTCGCGTTTCAGCATGGCTTGGGGGGGAAAATATCTGCACCTCTTTGCAGCTAGCAAAACAGCTGAGAGCAAATCAGCTGAGAGTCAGGAGGCTGTTCAAATCAACTTATGGTAATTAACCTATACTGAAGCTGAAAGGGCTGTTTTTCTATATTTGCAGACACAGGTCTACTCATTTGTTTTCTTTTAAAAAGGCATTTTTTTCGTGACTCAAATATAAGCCGAGGGGGACTTTTTCAGCCTGAAAAACGTGCTGAAAAACTCGGCTTATATTCGAGTATATACGGTATGTTAAACATCCAGCCTCTTAAAACTTATAATATGTATGCATTTTGTTTTGAGTATATATTCTTCCTCTTATGGTATTGTTTTATATGACTTAAATGTCTTTATCTGTTTTTTCACCTTTAGTAAAAACATTTTTCTTGTGTCTACTACTTCTTTCCTTTTCTTCCATGACCTCTTTTTTACAAGTTGCCCTCCTGATACTATCAAGTAATTGGTCTTATATTCAGAAACTCTTATATCACTTTTATAATTCCATAATTATTTCAGCCTTTCTTGTGAACAATTTAATCAACTGTGCTTATGGAATCATTCATTCCCTCCCCCCCATGACTACTCATAAATAGACATCTTTAAATTATATCGTTGAAATAGATTTTTTTGAAGTAGATTTTCATCAAATAATTACAATTGTCATCCATTCTTGGATCTCTGAATATACTGTATACTTTTTCATCTCAGTTGATTCATTCATGACACCCTGCTTCCTTCCCTTGGATCATAGTCATTCAGAATATTATGAAGTTGTTGCTGTTTTGGGTGCATTTCACTGAAATGTAATATTACAAATCTATTCATTCCTACTTTCAGTTCTTAATGACATACAGTAAAATTTAACCATATCTGTATTCAGGAGTGGGTTTGAAAAATTTCAGCAACCGGTTGGCTGCCCAGTAGCTGGGTGAGTATGGCCATGGGGGCGTGGCCTACTCGATCTCCTGCATCATGGCAGAGTGTGTGTGTTTTCACTGTCCTCAGGATCTGGAAGCTTTCCTCGAACTTCCAGGAGGGCAAAAACGGCCTCCCCCAAACACTGAAGACCCTCCGGAGGCTGGAAATGGGCCCATTTCTGGACTTCCGGTACTTCCGGTAGGCCCATTTTTTGCCCTCCCCGGGCTCTGAAGGCTTTACTTGAGCCTCCAGGAGGGCAAAAACTACCTCCTCCCCACTTAAGGACCTCCAGAGGCCGGAAACAGGCCCATTTCTGGACTTCCAGTAGGCCCATTTTTTACCCTCCCAGAGTCTCCGTGTGCACCCTGCATTTACCTGGCAAGCAAAATGGGCTGTGTGGAGACTCCTGGGTGGGGTGGGCGGGGTCATCCAGTCCTTGGAACAACCAGTTTGGCGAACCAGATTAAAATTAACATCCAGTTCCCGAACTGGTCCAAACTGGCTGAATCTCACCTCTGTCTGTATCTATATCTTTGTTTAATTGTATAAATTCATTAGCTCAGTTTCATTTAGATCTATTACAATCTTTTGTACAGAAATGTCACATATCTATTATTTTTTATTCATTTCACTGATTAATTCATGCTCTATACCATTTCCTCCTCTCTCATTCCAAGTAAATATGTTCCATGTGCTATTGTTATCATTATATGGATCAATTGTAGATGGATCAACTGATGCTGGCACATAATAATTTTCAGTAAGTCAATGAATATCTACTGTATTGAATACTGTAAGAACACTATTAGATATTTAGGGTGTCCTCTAATTTTTGGCAATACTAAAAGGATCTTCACAATATTCTTTGCATCTTATAATCTCTCAACACCTTGCATTCTAGTATCCTGTTTTTCTTCACTTACAACATGAAGTATATGCAGTGTCATCATTGTCAGCCATTCAGTCATGTCCGACCCTCAGCCATTCTAGGGATCAGCACTCTCCATGCCCTTCTGTCTCGCATCGCTCCCTCAGATCCACCATGGTCATTCCGGTGTCATCCTTTATAGTGTCCAGCCAGTGGATGCTAGGTTAGCCGCTTCTCCTTTTTCTCCACTTCCAGATAGAATTTTCTAGTGAGTCAGCTCTCATGACATGACCAAAATATAATAGCCTCTGTTTGGCAATCTTGGCTTCAAGTGATATTTTTGATGAAGTTCAGTCTAGAACTTCTTTGTTTGTTATTTTGCAGTCCATTGGATGCACAGTAGTAGTTTTCTCCAGCTCCACAGTTCAAAGGATCCACTCTTCTCCTATTTCTCTTTTTCAGAATCCAGGTTTCACAGCCAGAATTTTACTCACGTGATATCAAGGCTGTAGTTCAGTGGCTGGAACAGTCTTTTGTATCACCTTTCCTTGGTATTGGGATAAATATTGACCTTTTCCATTATTTTGGCCACTGACCAGCTTTCCATACACTTTGGCAAATTGTATGCAGTGTACTGACAAGTTAAACTTACAAGGGATCCTATAGCACAACTTATTGGGTTGTGGCTGGGTTCATGTATTGTGCTAAGTCATAATATTGTTTATTTGATTTTGGCTTAATTAAAGTGCAAACCATGCATTGGAATTTTTAAAGCATGCTTCATGTGAGAACAAGGATGTTATGGTATTTTAACACTGGTTTAATGTTTATCCTGGTTAAGGCAGTCATCTAAATTAGATACTGTAACCTAGTTATTTTCCTTTTCAGTTGGTTTCAAATCAATTTTGAAGGTACTCTGGCTACCTTTTTTCGCGGGGCTTTGTGTGTGTGTGTGTGTGTGTGTGTGTGTGTAAAATGTGAGTGGGATAACCATGTATGGCTGGAGAAGGTTACTACTTCTGCCAGGCCTTTTGTTTGGAAACAACAAGACCGCCAAGTGAACAACAAGACCGCCAAAAACAACAAGCCCGCCAAGTGAAAATCCAAATAGGAGTAAGAGAAATATTGCTACAGAAACAGTTCTGCTTTGCATTTGCATGACTTATTAAATAACTTTTTTGGGTGGAAGGAATAATGATGAGTAATAATGTTTTTATGAAGATTACATTTTGGTCATTAGTACTTTGGTAATTTGGTAATTCCAGAGAATTACTGTGTTTATTCTTCCTGAAATCTTGAATTGCCAAAATATTGTCTGAAAACAAAACAAAACATAAAACTTAGAAGAATCCTCTAAATACATTAAAAAAAAGGAAAAAAATGAAAGAAAGAAGAAGATAGGAATAAATTAAATTTCAATAGTTATTGGTATTATTTTAAGTATTACCTTACCCACATTTGTTTTGCTTGACCCAATTATACCAATTATTCCATACCTTAAAATATTTTGAGCTTTCTTTGTCTTGTAGTTTCAATGTTAATTGGTCAGATTCCGCACATAAATAAATTTTTTGAATTACCTGTTGCTCTGTTGGCAAATAGTCCATTTTCCAGACTTGGGCTAATGCTATTCTAGCAGCTGTGATAATGTGATGTATTAAGTATACTGTTTCCTTTCTAATGTTTGGTTTATACATTCCTAACAGGAAGATCTCTGGTTCTAGTTCTAAGACTTCTCCTGTAATTTGGAAAATCCAGATTTTAATTTTCTCCCAATACGTCTTAATTTTAGGGCATAACCACCATGAATGGTAGAATGTGCCTCGGGCCTGCTTACATTTCCAACATCTGGGATCTAAGTTGGGATGCATTTGAGCTAACCTCGAGGGGGCGAGATACCACCTGTACCACATTTTGAATTGATTTTCCTTATAGGATACTGATTTTATTATTTTGATATTATTTTCCCAAATCTTTTCCCAGTCTTCTAATTGAATATTTTTGCCTATGTTCCTAGCCCAAGCAGTCATTTGTCCTTTAATTATGTTCTCCCCCAAATTGATTTCTAGTAGATATTTATATAATTTAGATAGTGTTTTCTCTTCCTTCCCTTCCAGGAGTTTGTCTAGTCTATTAGGCCTTACGTCAATTCCTCCTCCTTCCCTATCTTTCCTAAATCTATTTTGTGCTTGGAGATAAGGCCACCAATCCAATTCTATTCCTGTGTCTTTAAGTTCCTGGCGTGTTTTTAGTAGTCCATTGGAATCTAAAATATCCCTATACCTTACATTTCTATGGGGGGAAATAGTGTTTGGGTGCATGGTTGCCTCCGCTGTGGACAACCATCCGGGAACCTTCTTATAACATCTTTTTTTTATTTTCAGCCAACTATCAATTAACGATCCCCTAATTATATGGTTTTTGAAATGTTGGAATGTCTTGTTCGCGGTGTTCCACAGGAAGGCATGCCATCCCATCAATAGGTCGTGACCTTCCAATTTTAACAGTCGTTGGTTATCCAGATTGACCCATTCTCTTAGCCATGTCAAGCAGGCAGCTCTATAGTACTTCTCCCAGGCCGGGGAACCGAAGCCTCCTCTTGATTTATCATCTTGCAGTACGTTTAAATTTATCCTAGGTTTTTTACCCTCCCACAAAAATTTCGAGGTAATTTTATTCAAATTGGTAAAAAAATTTCTCTCCAACTTAACTGGTATATTTTGAAATAGGTAGAGGAGCCTTGGCAAGGTGTTCATTTTTAAAACTGCTATTCTTCCTAGGAATGAAATATTTAACTTTCCCCATTTTTCTAGGTCCTTTTCAATTTGATAAGTCAGTCCATCATAGTTGTTTTTCTTTATATCGATATTCTTGATTGTCAAATTTATTCCTAAATATTTTATTTTTTTTACTACTTTTAGTCCCGATTGTTTCTCTAATTCCTCTGTTTGCTTTATTGTTAAGTTTTTAGTTAATATTTTGGTCTTGTCCTTATTTATTTTCAGCCCTGCAACCTTTCCCAATTTTTCAATTTCCTTCATCAATTTGGGTTCAGTTATTAGTGGATCTTCTAGGAAGAATACAAGATCGTCCGCGAATGCTTGGATCTTGTACTCTTCTCCTTTTATTTTAAGCCCTCTTATGTCTTTATTTAATTTAATCCTTCGAAGAAGGTTTTCTAGCGTCAATATAAATAATAGTGGGGAAAGAGGGCACCCTTGCCTTACTCCTCTGCCTATTTCAAAGAAGTTTGTTGCATCCCCGTTAATTAATATTTTTGCTTTTTGTTTAGTATAGATGGATAAAATTAGTTCTTCAAATTTCTCGCAATATTGTTTTTAATGAGTTGTGATAATATTAGCAATAGCAATAAGACTTATATACCACTTTACAATGCTTAACAGCCCTCTCTAAGCGGTTTACAGAGTCAGCATATTGCCCCCAACAATTTGGGTCTTCATTTTACTCGCTTGGAAGGATGGAAAGCGGAGTCAACCTTGAGCCTGGTGAGATTGATCTGCCAAATTGCAGTCAGCTGGCAGTCAGAAGAAGTAACCTGCAGTACTGCACTCTAACCACTGCATTACTGTGGCTCATTGAGCCTCATTAGGGCTCATATTGAGCCCTAACCCATCTGCATTTTGAATTTACTATGATGTAACCATGATTCCTTCCAGGTATATTTAAACTCCCATAACAATCACCCCAAATTGGTTGAATTACAAATTACCTCCATTTGGCTCCTGCAGTGTTTTCATATGGTTAAAAATTTATCCATCCCTTTTATTAATTGAATTTATGGGTTATCTGGGTTTATTTTGTCTAAGTTGCTGTTAGCCAATCAATATGATGCAGTTTGTTTAAATGTGGACAAATTTTGTTTTATTGTTGGTTAAATCAGTTATAACCAATCATTAATTTGTTAGTTATTGTTGATTTTTATCTTATTTTGCATGTTTTCATTTTTCTTCCTTACTTAAGTTGAATTCTGGTTACTGGTTATTGATCATAACAAAAGACAGATGACTGATTTATTAAAAAACAAAACAGTACTGCTATTGTAGGTAGCAAACATTTTATTAAAATGTATCTGCTCAGGGTTGCAAAGAACAGTAATGCTGAATGTTGTATCACAGAGGATGACAGGATTTGTGAATGTGGATTATATAGAAAATCAATTACATGCGATCACATTGGTGTTAATATAATCAGATGATTGTGGTCCTAATCCTCACCAACTGGAGGAAATGATTGAAAAATGTAAAAGTAGAAGAGAAAGTGAAAGCACTCAGACTTCAATATTAGACTTCAGAAAAGCAGACTTTGATGGACTCAGAAGAATAATAGGAAAGTTCCAATGGCTTGATATCCTAAAGGAGAAAATTTCCAAGGCTGAAAGAAGGCTTGTTTCTGGTGAAACAAGGCACCTGAAGCACAAGCTTAAACAATTCATACAAGAAGGAAGAATGGAAAACATCTAAGTAAACTAAACTGAATTCACAATCAGCTTTAATCAACTTAATACATTGATTTAAAAAAAAGAAATGTACAAGAAAAAGTGTTGAATTTGTATTTACCAACAAAGAAATAAAGGGAGACTAGTATAGATCTATTTCAAGCTATTTAGCGGAAGCTGCGAGTAGTCCAGTAAGCAAGGTTAGCCAAATAGTAACCAGGGCCAGGAGTCCAGTAAGCCAAGTTAGCCAAACAGTAACCAGGGCCAACAATCCAGTAAGCCAAGAAAACTGGGCAAGCCCCACAAGACAGAGCACAGCAATCTCCAGGTGTCGGCAAGTGCACACAAAGCTCCACAGATTCAAGGCATGTTCCCAACAAATGCCCCTCCCACCAGTACCTCCTTACATCTCAGTCCCCAGGTGTGGCTTATGATGGGGGAAGGTCCTTGCTTTTCATTTGAACTCTGTCTCTCCTGCTCCTCCCTGTCTGCAAGCCTTTCTAATCCTGAAAAGCCTTACCTGGACTGACTCTGCCCTTCCCCAATTTCTTCCAAGGCCAATAGAGTTGCCCTCTCGATCTCTGTTGGCTCTTGTTCCAGCTCATCCTCCTCCACAGATTCCAATTCCGATGGGGCATGACACATATACAAGAAAAAGAAACAGGGGACTATATCCAAAAAAGAATACAAAGCACTTTACAATAAGTGCAAGTTTAGCATGAGAAAAGCTAAAGTCCAGTATGAGGTTAGGCTACCAACAATAGTAACAAAAGTTTTTAAAGGCCTGAACAGTATTGGAAGAGTCATTGGATGTCTTCTAGTCCAACTATCTGTTCAAGCAGGAGGTATTATACTATTCCAGACAAGTGGATATCCAATCTCTTCTTCAAACCTCCAGTGATGGAGCACTCACAACTTCTGGAGGCAAACCACTCCACTGATTAATTCCTTATTGTCAGGAAATTATTTCTTAGTTATAAATTGGATTTCTCCTTAATGATTTTCTACTCATTACTTCTTGACCTGCCTTCAGATGCTTTGGAAAATAAGTCTACTCTCTCTTCTTTGTGAGATTCCTTCAAGTTTTGGAAGACTGCTATCATGTCACCCCTAATCTTTTCTTCATTTGTTTAGACACCTTCATTCCAGCAACCATTCATTGTATGGATTAGCCTTCAGACACCTTATCATCCTTCTCAGAACTGTTGTCAGAATTGTTGGTCTGTCAGAAACAAAAGGAAAGTTAAAGAGATTATAAGTTTACTGCAGAAAGAGAATGGTAAAATGCTTAAGGAGGATAATAACAAAGGACAACTTCTTAATTCCTACTTTGCATCCATTTTCTTTCAAAAGGCAAATGAACCCTCCATTGATTGACCTGCATTGTGTCACTGGGGTGAGGTAGGGAGTGAACTTTGGCTCCAAATAAGCAAAGAGCAAATGAGTTAAAGTCTCTAGGATCAGATGAACTACACTCTAAGGGAATTGAACTAGCAGATGCTTGTAGAACTACTTGAGCCTTTGTAACCTTTGAAAAGTCCTGGAGAACAGGCAATGTCCCAGGATTGGAGGAGACTAACATTATTCCTATTTTTAAAAAAGGAAAGAAGCAGAACCCAGAAAACTAGAGGCCTGTAAGCTTAATGGGGAAGGTAATTGGGCAGATTATGGATCAGCATTTCTGTGGTACTCTGATTAGGAATGAATTAAATAACATCCAACATGGATTTATAAGGAACAACAAGTCATGGCAAAGTTACTTGATTTCATTTTATAATAGAGTTATTAGCTTGGATCACCAGGAAAATGATGTGGATATAGCTTATTTTGACTTCAGCAAAGCTTTTGAAAAAGTCATTCACAACATCCTTGTTAACAAGATGGTCACAACCATTAGGTGAAACAACAGTTGGCTCAAGGATCATATTCAAATAGTACTATAAGTAATATCAAATCTACCTGGACGGACATCCTAAATTGGGTGTTACAGAGCTTTGTCCTAATTCTGGGACTATTCAAAGTTTTTATCAATAATATGCATTAGGAAGCCAAGGGTGACATTTTAAGCTAGCAAGGTGGATTATAATTTTGAAGTAGAGAGAAAAACATTCAAAAAGATTTACGACAGTGAACAGAAACAAATTGAATGACATTTTAAAGGAAGAAATAAAAAATCAAGCATCTAAGTAAAACAAAAGAATAGGATGTGGATAATCTGGCACAAAATCAACAGAGAAAAACTTGGGTGTATTGAT
The DNA here is from genome assembly GCA_012654045.1 of Ptyas mucosa. Lineage (NCBI taxonomy): Eukaryota > Metazoa > Chordata > Lepidosauria > Squamata > Colubridae > Ptyas > Ptyas mucosa. The sequence continues at coordinate 2,640,327 of WNWU01000007.1, read as the reverse complement.
GGAAAACAAGCTCAGCATGTCTTAACAGTGCAATGCAGGTATAAAGAAGGCCAACATCTTGATGAATATCTAGAAGAACAGAGTCCCAATCACCAGAAGCAATTATCCTACTTTACTCACTTGGTTAAACTTCACTTGGAGCATTCAGTTCTATACAAGTAGTTTTAAAAAGACCCAGAAAAAGGCTGTCAAGATGGTGCAAGGACTGATAAGCAAGTCCTATAGCTAAAAGACCCAAGTATATTTATCTTGCAGAAGAGAAGGTTAAGAGGACATAATAGCTTTCTTCAAATATCTGAAAAGTATATTGTAGAAGATTGAGACTTATTCTCACTTGGTCCAGAGGATACAATTTGAACTAATGGGATGACATTTCAAAAACATTAATACAGATTAGACATTATTTTGGCATAACAGATATCAGTCAGTGAAATAGGTTATCAGATGGAGTGATTTCTTCTTGTTTGTTGAATGTTTTCTAACAAAGGCAAGAGAGTTATTATTGGGAATGGTATAGTGAATCATAAAGTGTGTAGGGAACTGCACTTGATGATCTCTTCCAACTTTATGATTCGTATGACTCTTAGCAACTACATAGGTATTTTCCATGATGAACTGCCCCTTACCTGCTCTTTCAGGCTTTTGAATAATGGAACCGTGACTACTGAACTGAATCCATCTACTTTTTTACTGGTTGTCCTCTTCATATATTTGCTTCCACTTTCCCTAGTATTAGAGTTTTCTATAGAGTGCTAAATCTTCATATAAAGTGTCCAAAGTAGATAATTTAAGTCATGTAATGTGTCGCTCAAATAGATTGATTTGTACAATGATCCATTTTTTTCTTGGTTTCCATAATATTCTCAGGAATTTTCTCCAGCACAAAAGTTCAAAAGCATCAGGACACTTGATTGCAGTGTTTCTTTTCTATTAAGGTTGATCCTAAAATGCAGAAGCTATCCACTATTTTAGTATCTACATTCTCAGTTGTAAAGCAGGTTGTTGTAGTCATTGTCATTAGTTTGGTCTTTTTGTGTTTAATTTGGTTCCATTTTTATCATTGTAGTCTTTGACTTTTACTACTAGAGCTTACAGATCTTTTGCATTTCTAGTTATCAGAGTAGTGTCATCAGCACAACACAGGTTAGTGATGTTTCTTTCTCCAATTTTTGTACTATTGTTATTAGAAGCAAGAATGTTTTCAATTTGCATTGCAATGGAAACTTGTTTAATTTTTATGTGAACCTAAAACAATTTATATATTAGGGAATAATATGCACAAAATTTTACCCAGCTTTCAAGTAGATTGCTTAAAACGTACAAACCAAGGAGAAAATTGGACTGAATAAATTTAATATTGTAAAAGTGAGAGGGAGAATGAAATCAGATTGGCAAATTCATCCATCCCTAATTGCTCCCAGAATGAATGCTCTTGCCTTCTTCCACACAGCCTAAAAACCATGAAGAGTTTGGTGCAATTCATACAGAAATTGTTTAAAAGATAAAAATGTGTTCCTCTCCTTCTGCCTAGTTGTAGTAAAAATGGACACATTGTAGAAAGATTTTACACAGGAGAACAAGAAAAGACTCTACTTTTACAACACATCTATAAAAAGAACCCTGCAACTCATTAGGCTGCCAATATAGCACATAATTTATTCTTTAGAGTTGAAGTACAAAGAAGGAAAGACGTTTGGTAGAATTTCTAACAACATATTGCAGATTATGGAGAAAAATATAGCAAAGGCTAAAAAATTTTCAAGAAAAACATCCCATCTTTAATAAAGTCAGAATTCCTAATCTTGCAAGAAAAGGGGGAAATAATATTATTTCATTTATATTAAAGATGCTATCCCCCCCCAAGTTTTTCGCACTGCATCTTACAAAACAAAGTGTGATTAAAATGATGTGATTCTGAAGTTTCATGTTTGCTATGACAAACATATTATCTTGCTTAGATTCTTATGCCATCCCTTTACTAAATGTTTGAATGGATTGAATCTTCATTGGGCAAAGTTTAGAAGTTAAGGTTAATTCATTTCCATTTGGATTAATAAATGAAGATTTTTACTTGGCCTATTGATTTTTCCAAGAGGAATGTCCCATGAAATCCAATATGTATTATAGCATCTATCCCATCCTTGAAATATAAGACCTGAAAAGCTGCCAGATCTAACTTGGAAAGCTATACAAGAAGATTGGGGGATTCTTTTACTGTAGCAAACTTTGTTTAGTGATACATTTTTCCCAGCGATAATAATGCTTTTATAATTACCCTTTTTTGTTGTTGTTCTGCTCGAATTGTTGGCCTTCAGATTTCTGTTAAGAAAATGCCAAAAAAGGCTTCAGTTAGTATCCTGTTACATTGACAGTAGTAAATGGCTGGACATTCCCTAATAGCAAGCTGTGCTACATAATAAAATTAACATGAAGTTAAAGTGAGAGAGAACAAATGTGTAAGTAAATAACAAGAAACAATGAACAATAAATGAACATTTCTCCCTTTTTGGTTAAATTATAAAAGAAGGCTAGGTTAGGCACCAAGGAAGAAACATATGTTTAGTAATGATTAGGCTGTAATTAACAGCAAAAAGAGCAAATTGAAAAGAAATTATTTTTACCAGTTTTCATTCCATTCTGTCCATTGTTGAGGCATAGTTTTCATCAGTTTGAAATCAAAATTAGAAACAAGGAATAGTGCATAGAAAGAAAATTACTTGTATTTCTTTGTAAAAATTAAGCTAATTCCTTATTCCCTGCTTGATTGCATATGCATTGGATATGATATCAAGACAGCTTCATACTCTGGAAGGTGTGCTTTCTTAGAAGCTACAAAAGACAAATCAAATTCCATTTCCAGAAGTCCATGTAAAGAATAGCTTCATTTACAAATTCTAAGGGATAGCATTTTAAGTACCCCATTGGTTATACAATTTCAAAATATGTTCCTGCTCTAAACTGGCATACTGAGTGAAAGAATGTAAAACAAAAAGTTGATAGATATAGTATTCAAGAGAGGGGGAAAATCTGATTTAATATATGTGGGTAATGCCTATCTGAAAACATTCTAGCCTGTCATTAGAATACTGGCGAATAACTTATTTCACAGACATAACGTTCAAATCCATATTACCGTGGTGTTAGGAAAATGTTCTAGTTTACTGAAATTAAACAAAGACAGATATTTGTTTAGAATCCCTTGTATCTGCAGCCAATAAATATATGTTGTCACTATGGTTGCAAAAACAAATACCCATGATTGGAATGTGGTTAACAAGCATAAAAGCATAACAAGCATTAAGTTACATGGAAAGACTTACTGTCTGTATTATCTTAAACAACTGAGTTCTTGGATAAAGGACGGAGTAAGTAGAATGAATTGATTAAAAACAAATCACTGATACAGAATTTTAACAATTGGCTAAATTGTCAAAACACTGGAGCCAATATCTACAACTGGATTGCTTCAGTCCCACCAAAGGCCTTAAGAAGCAAATCCCCTTCCTAACAATGAAGCCAAGTCATAAGCTGAATTCTTAGAGTATATTGATGGACTAAAGACTAAATAAAGATTTGTTTATTTGGCAGTTATATGACTCTATTTTAACTGATTAATATATTAATATATTTTTAATTTTTAGGTATTTAAGCATACATGTAGTATTTTGTTTACTGCACCAGATTTCTTTTTGAATGTGCCTTGTTCAGAATAATTATTTTTATTATACCATATTTTGAATTAAAAAACAGCAACACTGCAGCATGTAAATAATTATGCATTGTGAAACCAATTGGATACAATTCTGAAAGCCTTTAAAAATGATGCATTTTTAGTATCTTTTATTTGTTCGGTTAATTCAAGTGAACTATCATTTCATGCTTAGGTATCATACGGTAGTACTAGTAAAGAAATGGCCACATATAATATTTTCTTTTGAATAGCCTATTTTCTTTTAGTTAGTTTGTAACTTTTTGCTAACTGATTTAAACAACAAGTCAAATAATTCCTTAAGAATCATTAGATGTGGAAAAACTCCATTGCTAGTATTCCCATTGCAGTGCTTATAGATTAAGAATAAGATTTCTACTACTAATGGTGGCCTAGAAAAGTGTTTATTTATTTTTCCTATGGAGTGCCAAGTTCTAAGATACTTTATGCCATGGCAGCCTTCTCCATCTGGTTTGTTCTAGGTGCGTGAACTTGCCAAAGTTCTTAACAATGGCAGACTAGTGAATTCTGCGTGTTAAACTTCACTTATATAAATATATTAAAATTGGGGAAGTTAGATTATGTAAAAATAGCTTACACATATATCTGTTTAGGCTGATTACCTTTATGGTTCTGTGAGGAAGAGGGGTGTTGATGAGAGAAATAAGTATATCTCTATATTCATTTAAATAGATTAGATTGTTTTTAAAGGTGATGTTAAATGAAAAAGTCAAGGTAGTCTTTGCTTAATGATCCTAATTGGGACCAGCAACTCTAGCACAAAGCAAGCCATTACTAAGTGAGAAATCATCTGACTACAGTTGTGCTTCCTATCTAGAAAGAGACAACACATTGTTTCATGTTTTTGGCTTTTGTTTGCTTCCCAATCACTTCCCATCATTTGGAGTGCTCTAGTGTTTGCTTACTGTCTTTCACACATTGAAAGCAATGTGATCATGCCACATTCCAGGGAGGACAAGGGGTCAGACAAAGGAAAGACTATAGAAATTAATCTTTTCTCTCTCTCCCCATCCCAAAAGCAGAACAGAGATACTGGTAAGGAAGGGATTTCAAGAGAATAATTTGTATGTGGAATGCACCCTTGGCTCTCAGCCCAGGCTGCCAGAACGATCACATTGCTTTTGATGTGTAGAAGAGCCAACAACTTGTTTTCTTGCAATCCCTTTCTTTCCAAACAATCTACTCTGCAAGGAGAGGGAAGGGGAGAAGAAAAGAGAAGAAAAGAACAGATCAGGCAGAGGACTATAATGGTGATCACATGACTAAGGGATGCTGTAAAGGTTGTAAATGGGCCATAAAGTTATTTTTTCAGTCATTATTTAGGTGACTGTCATAACTTTGAACAGTTGCCTAAAAAATAGTCAATAAGCGAAGACTATCTGTTAGGGTTGTCAGGTCTGCTTCCAAAAAATAGCGGACAAGCCGGGGGGGGGGGGGGTGTTAAGTAGTAAAAAAATGAAAAAAAATTTTTACGATTAAATTCTATATTTTCTTACAAACATTTTAACACATATTAAAATAATCACTTCAAAACTTTACTGCTTTAAAATTCAAAACATCAAATATATTATAATAATATGTAAAATATTAAATTACATTTTACTTTGCTGTCATGTGTATTTTTTATTTGACTGCGCAGCTTTGATCAATTCTTTGTGTTTAAGGAATAATTCTTTAATTTCAGTACAATGTTGAGAAATATTAAAAAATATACAAAGTTCACTTCGAACTGATGGTACAAGCAGTCGGTTACGTTCGTCAGTCCACAAATTTCCCATGATGCTGCAAATTGGTTCAACGTTTGCATTTGATGCTGGAATTGATGCACAATACTGGAACAGTTTCAGTAAACTCGGAGCTGGCTCTTTCTTGAAAAAGTATGTCCACTTATCAAGGGATGAATTGCCCTGCAGATGAACATAAACTTCTTCTAAGGCAGAAATTTCATTGAAGAGAGTGTTGGGTGGTGATCGCCATGGTGATAATAACCAGATGTTCGTCATTTCTTCTAAAGTTGGAGGATTATTGGGAATGTATGAGTTGTCAGCCAATGGAACAGACTGCCATATGAGCAGAGTTGGCTTGCCCTAGGTCACATCAGTGAAGCCAGTCCATCAGAAGCATAACCTTTGCCTAAGCCTAAATTTAACCCAATTCTTAAAGTTGCCAAGGTCGAAAAACACTCCTTTAAACTTTGTCCATTTTGGTTTAACCAAGAAATCCATTCTGTTAACTATCAGGGACAGCTTGAAATTTAAAGACCAAGCAAAAATTATAAAAAATCTTTTATTATTTTCATGGGTAAGTTTTCTAATATAAAATGCCATTTTATTTAACAATTTTTTACACAGACATTTTCAACTGTTGCAAAATCTAAAGAACAGGATTTAGAAAATAACCATAGCATTTTAGATAATTAATAATTATCCAAAAAGAACCAAATGCAGTACTACCACCACCACCCACACACACAAAAAGAGCATATCTTTCCATTAAAAGCCCATATCCTTTAAATTTCTAGATACAGTATTAAAATTTAAGCGAAAATGCAGTCACCTAGCCTACATGTTGGTTAATCTGTAGTCCAGCTGTTAACTGGACCAGATAATGATAATGAAGAACTAATCCATATTAGGACTCCAGTTGGCAGCACCTTTGGGCTGAGACAGTGCAATCTTGCACTATTTGCCTACTTTTTCCAAGGCTGGTCCCGATCATGTTAATAGGGAGTGAAAAGTTCAGTCCACAGCCACTCTTTTGCAGATCTGTATGTGGAGACCAGGGTTGAGCTGAATCTTGGTAAGACCAAGTGGTTATAGGTGTGTTAGGCTTTAGGATTCAGAACTTTAGTTTTAGATGGGGTTGCATTGCCCCAGAGAGTTTGTGTGCGCAGCTTGTTGTCTTCTTAGATTCACAACTTCTTTTCAAAGAGCAGGTGGCAGTCATGATTAAGAGAATCTTTGCAGAAGTTTGTGTTGTGTGTCAGTTGTACCCTTTCCTTAAATGTGAGTCCTGTACTCTGTTATTTGTGCCCTGGTCATCTCGAATTTGAATTACTGCATTTTAGAAAATGCTTTCGATCTTTCAGACTCCGCTTAAGAATAAGCAAAATAAATAACCAAACAAACAGCGCATTCACTTATAGACTAGCCTTTATAATGAACTGATATACCCAAGTGTCCAATTAAAGTTTCCTGTGAAAGTTCTTTTTTGAGAATACAAGGAATTTATGGAAGAATTCCAGACTGGTTATCAAACTATTCAGCACTTATGAGATGCTTCACATACATCATTAGAGACTCCTCCACAGCTTAGTTTGAGTGATAACACTCAAGCAGATATCACACTGTAGGCTTTATTCTTTCTTTTTTTCTCCTTTTCAAAGGCACTAACAAAATATACTTTTATTCCTTTTAACAGCTTCACTTAAAACTAGGAGAGGTATTCCATGGAGTTTAAAATTGGGGAGTGAGAGAAAGAGCTGTGAAAATGAGGGGGCAGCTAGGGGAAGATTAGCTAATGTCTGACACAATGAAGGCATGATAGAAGAGGATGACAAGCCAAGTTTAGAAGATGAATAGTTGTGTTTCTTGTGTGTGAAATTATTATTGGAACACACAATTTGGAAAGCAGTCATTTGCTGAGAATTTGGTGGCCACCAAATGAGTGTATAATAGCTACCTAATTACTATTAGATAAAACTGTATCCCTAAATTCTTATGATGATATTTCAGAAATAATCAAAAATTACTGGTAGTTTTTTTTATATTTGATCAAAACATTTTTTCAGAAGATTAAGGATACATGGGTAACTATAAAAATGGGGGGCAATAATGAGGGACAATTACCTTAATACCATTACCATTAATAGAATTACCATTCTTTAATGCCAGTTATAGGGTGGAGGGGGGGAATGGAATGGAAGGGATGTCACTCATTTACTTGTCGTATTTAGTAATTAAGGTTCTTAAATATTAAATATTACACATCTATTGTGCATATTTGTATTTATGTGCTTGAATATGTTTGTGCACACACACCAATGTAGATGTAACTGAAAGAGAGAAAGGTCATGTACTATTCCAGCATTTTTTCTTTCCTTCAGTTACATAGATATTGTAGAAAATAAATACAAATACACATATGGACATAGGTCCTTAAAGCCTTAAATACTAAGCATTAAAAAAAAACCAAAAAAGCAATGTAGTTTCCTTGTGGTAGGGAATGTCAGAATTCTTCCTTCCTTCCTTCGCTGTAGGAGCAGTGGTGGGTTGTCCCCGGTTCAGACCGGTTCGCAAGAACTGGTAGTAAAACTGGCAGGAGTCTCCGCCCACTGACCCCAACGTCATCAGGGAGCTTTTGCACATGTGCAGAAGCGCGCATGAGTGAAGCAGGCGTGCACATGTGGCCCGCATTGTGAACTGATAGTAAAGGTAAGTAGAACCCACCCCGGAGGGGTGCAGGAGTATGTAAGAGACAATGCATCAGTCAGGGATAGTACATGAGTGGCTATGTAGGATGGGGAGGGAACCTGTGGCTGCTTAGAACTGCCCAAGAAGTGCTGGTCAGAGATTGGGTATTGGGGGGAGGAGGAGGAGCCCATGAGTCAGGAAGTAAATGTAGGAGTAGCCATCAGTGCCACATGAGTCAGAGAAGGTATGCATAGGGCAGCATATGCTTGGAAAACTGCATGGGGACATGCAAGAGGAGCCAAGTGCATCAGGATAGGTGCGCAGGGACAGCATAGGCCAGGAAGAATATGTGGGAATATGATATATGTGTAGGGAAGGGAGAAGGTGCAAGGGATTGTAATACTACCTGGGAAACTGTCATGGAAGGTTGCACATGAAGATCATGTTATTGCAGCAGCAGCCAGTAATACTGAAACAACCACAATTCATTGCAGCAGCAGCCAGAAGCACAATTTCATTCCTTCGGGAGTCATGGGTCCTAGATTTTGGATTTGTTCTGTAAATTAGCCTATCTAAGATACATTGGTTCAAAAATTGTTTTCCTATGATGCACAGTTTTGCATACAAGGTCATGACAATGACATGCAGATATACAGGCAGACAGGCAGACAGATATAGTAGGAAAGATAAAAGCTTAATTTTATCAATGGATGCTACTGTATAATTGTGTAATTTATTTCCTGGGTAAAGTTTGAAGCATAGATTTCACCATTAAATAATTGTGACATTTTGTTTCTGCAAAAATATTAAGAAGTTATGACTGTCATGGAAATCAGTCAAGTCTAGGTTTAAAAACTGGTTTTTAGAAAATAATTTTAGCAAATCTATAATTTACTGCTATTCTTAAATAATTATGATGGAATATCTTAAAGTCTAAAATGAAGGTATGTAACAGCCGTTCAAGATAGGCCATGTCAGCAAACAGAGGCCACAAGAAAATTAGAATTCTGCTTTATTAATATTGGTTATAACAACAGCAACTTGAAAATGTTTTCCTTCCATCTTTCTTGTAACAAACAGTCAAGGTGGGGAAATCTTTAGTTTCTTTCTCACACATTCTTGCTTTCCCAGGATAAGCTCATATTTTCATAAGCTGCATATTTCCTCCAAGATCATTTCTGTGCTCCTCTATACTCAGAAAAAACAATTATCTCCCATTTATATGTAGACTAAGAAATTCAACTTGTGAGCATGCATTTTGGGAATTATTGAATTCTGCAGGCTGGTGAAACAACTCTACAACAGCCACTATGAAATGATTAACTGCCTAGAATACAACTTCAGTTGCTTTTGAATTAGTGCTTGTATTATATAAACATATCAAAAGAGTGTTGCAACAAGAAAGGTACTTTAAAGAAATCAGAATCACAAAGAGTAAAACCCTATAGATGCTGACTTTAAAATAAGTTGTTATACTGAATGGATTTTTGGAATTTTTTACTGTCACTTTTTAAAATGAAGATATATTGCTTTTCTTAACAATAACCTGGTGTTGCTCTTGTGACTAACTGATTCCTAGCCTTAAAGTTCATCTGAATTGTGCCTATAAGAATGTTTTAGGTGAATTAAAAACTTGGGTTAGTTATCATACCCTGTCAACCTCAGCTTATTATTTTCCTCAGGTAACCAGGACCACTATGTCATATACTTTGAAATAATATTTTAAACTTGTTTCTTGGTCACTATAAAATTGGTAGCAAGCTTACAGAACAAATCAAATTATTAAATTTTGAGAATAGATTCTTAAGTGAGCATGACCATTCACACGAAAGTGTCCACAGTGGGCATGATTAGTAAGAAAACCATATTTTTTGCAATTGAAACAATGAGTTTTCTCCCTATCAAGCTTTCCTAGGTAACTTCATACCACTTGATTTACCTTTGTGTACCCAACCCTCATTTGCAGGGTGGAACCCAGAAAAGCAAAATACTGAACTGACAGCATTCATCATTTTTATTTTCTAAGTTTATATGTAAAGCCTATAAGTCAGTGATGGCTAACCTTTTCTGGACCAAGTGCCCAAAGCACATGTGCGTGCTTGCGAATGCATGTGTGCACGCCCCCTGCAATGCGTCCGTGGCCCCCTGAATGCGCCCCAGCCCCTGTGCATTCACATGTCCCTGCACGTGCTGACCCCCCTGCATGCGCACACCCTGGCATGCTCGCTGCCCTATGCCTTATGTGCATGTGCACATGTGTCCCCCGCACACGCACCACCCCCTGCGCACGCACAGCAGAGACCTGCCAGCTGGTTGGCAGAAGGCCTGCGCGCATGTGCAACAGAGCTGAACTAGGGTGAGGGCTTGCGTGTCATCAGAGAGGGCCACCTCTGGCATGTGTGCTATAGGTTCGCTATTACGGCTGTAAGTTCTCATGAACATATGTATAAATAAAAAAGCAATAGATTAAGACTTCATTTTGCAGAAGTCAAGCTTCCTATGTAATATTTTAAAATTAATTTTTTTGGTATAGAGCACCTTTTAAAAAGTTCAAGACCATTGTCACAGGAATCAGTGGAAATGTCCACTGATACATAGATGTCTAACAGCAGTCTGCTCCCAATATTGTTGTAAAACAAGTGTTTAGAATCTTGGTTTCTCATACAGCCATTTATTTTGTCTATGACCTCAATGGGATTGTTTGAATATATGTTAATTTTGTTGTTTTTTAAAAATAGGAGAGAATTTAAGTGAATAAAAGCATTTAAGATCTCTCTAAATGCTACACAGTCCCGAGAGAAAGAATGTTTCCAGTAATTTACTGAATCTACTTGAAAAGTTAATTGCAAAAGAAGAGATATTATATAGAGAATTCATTGTCTCATTTTGTTCAGCCAAATATTTGTGAACTAGAGTACAACATTTTTGGACACTGGTCATCTATAATTAACCACAGAATAGTTCAAAAAGTTGTATGAAGTAAACTCTGAAGACATCCTTGTGTGCTCTGTGCTCCCATTTGTTATTTAGGAAAGGACACTGTTTCAACAATGAATATTTATGAGAGTACAGAATAGTGCAAAATGCTATCTTTTACACAAACTTTTCCAGCTTTCAAAGAAAGTTCCATCTCTTTGTTTATACTTTTGGAAACTAAGTAGAGAAAATATTATTTTGCCTTTAAAACAAAAAATATATACATACAGCTTTCTCAGGGGAATGTTCTTCATGATATATAACTGTTTTTATACATATTTTAAAGAGTTGTGATCTTTGGCCAGTTTCATAAAATCCATTTGCAGATTAAACATGTAATGATAAGAATCACGTGATGAGAATTTCGCAGCTGACTTTAATCACTGTGTTTCATCATCCAACTTGTGTTAATGTATTGACAAAGACTGAGGGAAAGAGGGAAGGGACCATGCACGCTTTACATTCCATGTAAAGTTGTCAGCTAGTAAAGTTGTCAGCTAGTTAATTAGGTCTGCCTAACCATGCTTAGCATTGCCATGTCTCCTTTCATGAATTTGAAAAAAATCTGTACCCGTCCTACATTTATAACTCAAAAAACAAGAGCAACACAACCCTATGAGGAAGCTTTGGTTTTCTTTGCCATACATATAAAATAGTATTTAAATGTCTTTATAGAACCAGTCATTTATTTAAAGAGTTCCCTAACCCAGGCTACTTTACAGATAAAAAGAACCTGCAAAGGCAAATAATTTCTCTCCATCATAGATGCACAGCAGGCAGAGCTTTTCCCTTCACAGAGATAGAGTAACCTATTTAGTTCAGTGTTCCTTCTAAATTAGGAAAGAACATACCAATAGACGTCTTTCTTTTTCTTTCTTTCTTTCTTTTGTCTAAAAGAAAGACTTCAATTTAAATTGCAGAAGCAATACTTGATTTTCAAATGTGAGGAAGAACATGAATATATCTTATTAAAAGACTTAACTGTTTAGAAAAATAATAAACAATGATGACTTTTAAAACACTTTTATTGAATCTATTTTTACTTTACACAAATTGCTTGTCATCTCCTGGAGAATCTATTCTTGACTGTGATTTTATTTCATTGTCAAAAAAACACAGGAAGAGAAATTTAATTTGGACTAAGCCGTCCAAAATGATAGTTCAATGTTTTAAATTAACTACTAAAATAATATTAACTCAGTCTATTTAAAGAAGTTATTTAATGAAAAATGGGAAAATTCAAAAGAATATCATATGCTTTGACTGGTTAGAAACTGTTAGTTAAAACTTTCTGTGTTCAATTCATTTATAAATATAAATACCTATTTTCATTTTCAGGCAAATCTAGTTTGTTGTACTCACTCCTAGAAAACTTACAACTTCAAAAACTAAATAAAATTTTTGAAAAGGTGCTTTCGTGGAGATATTACAGTATTTCTAGACTTACAACCATATATTTAGTGACCATTTGAAGTTACAATGGCACTGAAAAAAGTGGCTTATGACCAGTTTTCATGCTTATAACCATTGCAACATCCCCACTGTCATATAATCAAAATTCAGGTGCTTGGTAACTGGCATGTATTTATGATCATTTGTAACCTTCCCAGCTGGCTTCTGACAAGCAAAGTCAATGGAGTAAGCCAGATTCACTTAATATAAGGTGACCAGACGTCCCGCTTTTGGCGGGACAATCCCGATTTTCAACAATTTGTCCCGCGTCCCGCGGCGTTTTAAAAAAGTCCCAATTGGCGGGAGAACAGGTTTGCTTACCCCGCCCACTCCCAATCTATTGCTGCCTCCTAAGTCCCAGCTGATGGCTAGAGGGGAAAAAAAACTGTTTAAATTCTTGCCACAGGGCTTCAAAGGGCCGCCCTACAGCTGATCAGTGTTAAAAGAAAACAAATGAGTAGAGTGGTGCCTGCAAAAATAGAAAAAACAGCCCCTTTCAGCATAGGTTAATTACCATAAGTTGATTAGATCGGCCTCCCGGCTCTCAGCTGATTTGCTCTCAGCTGTTTTGGCTAGCTGCAAAGAGTGCTGCTGGAGCACTTTTTTTTTCTCCTTGTGCAATTCAAGCTGAAACCGAAACCGAAACTAAAGCAGGTTTTTGGCTTTGCTGTTTGCTTGCAACGTTGGAAAGGCAGATTTTTTTCTTTTTCCTCATCAAAAAAGGTAGGTGCAAACAATGGGAAATTTATGGCAAATGGCAAAAGAGGAGAGTTCAAGATTTTAAAACACAAAAGAAAAAAAAGATCTATTTAACTAGGGAATTGTAATAATTGAGATACTATTAATTGTATATTGTGTTGAAAGCAGAAATGGTTAAGTTGTGGTTTGGAGGAATATATGGGGGAAATTATTTGGTTTATTATTATTGGTAAATATAATTAATTGATTTGTAAGAAATTGGATTGCATGGAAATAATTGGAATATTCATGTTCATATTGATTAGTATACAAAAAAGATAGTTATATAACTAATTGATTTATATTAAAATGTTGAATTTGTATTAAACAACTGTAATATTACATAATTAACCAATGTGAGGATGGATATAAAAATAGATGACAATGGGAAGGGGTATAATATAGAATAGAAGGGAAAAATTGAATTTGATTAAGATTAGAGATGAGGATGAAGGGTAATATTGGTTTTTTTAAAAAATAGATGAGGAATAAATGTGGCAAAAAGGAAATATAGAAATTGTAAATTTAATTGAAATGACTAAACACTGCTTAAATTTGTGAACCAGCCAAATACTCTGTTCAAAGAAAATACATTGTATGTTTGTATGTGTGTTTCTAATTATTGCTATTTATTCATATTTGTTCTCCTTTATTCTTTAAAGTTTAACAATTCATTCTTTATCTTAATATCTTTATATTTGTTTGGGATTGGTTTTCTTCCCTTTCATCTTTTTAATTGTACAGCAATCTTTCTCCTCAAACCTACCACCTCAAACCTACTACCATAGGGACTACTCAGAGGGCTGAAAAAGTTATTTTTGACTGGTCCTCGCACTTTTGACCAGTCCTCGAACTTACGACTGTCCTCACATTTTACCATGGTGAACAGAAGTAGTTATGAAATGAGTGACACGTTTGTTAAGAATGCTACAATGGGCATAAATGATGACCAGTCATAAGTGCGAAGACTGGTCAAAAGTGTGAGGACCTGTCAGAAATCACTTTTTTCAGGCCTCTGGGTAGTCCTTTTGTGCACATGGACTACTCAGACGGCTGAAAAAGTTATTTTTGACTGGTCCTCGCACTTTTGAGCAGTCCTCGAACTTACGACTGTCCTCACATTTTATGTTTTTGCCCTATCTTATCACCATGGTGAAGAGAAGCAGCTGTGAAATGAGTGACATGGTTGTTAAGAATGCATGGGCATAAATGTGAGGATGGTCATAAGTGTGAGGACCTATCAGAAATGATTTTTTTCAGCCCTCTGAGTAGTCCCTATAGAATAAAATAATACTATACATAATTTTTATTTATTTATTATATTTGTAAATTGTACTTATGTTGAAATTTAAAAAAATATATTACAGTACTATTTTCGTGTTCTATGAAAATTTTTGTTGCTCCATATATACCAAATTTTTAATCAAGCCCCCCCTCCCCTCGTCAGTGGTGCCCCTCTTTACCAGTGTTAAAATCTGGTCACCTTAACTTAATAACTACATGATTCATTTTTTGATTAACATAATAGATATAGTGAACGCATTAGTATATTGAACTAAACAATTAAAAAAATTACATAGATAATTAGAATATGTCCTTGCTCCTATGATTGCTTAAAATTGACTTTCTTAATAAACATAACATTATTGAGATCTTGAATTCTTCTACAATCATGGGCATCCACAGGGAAGAATGACAATGGTAAAAGGAGCATTACAATGTTATCATGCAAGCTCCACCTTTTTGTATCATAGATAAAGGGAAGGATTTGCTTTTTGACCCTATGATGCGCATTTAATCTGTATAATGCGGCTGCCAGATTTTGCAGGACTCTTCCCCTCAGTTGCATAGAACCATATACGATACATATAGCCCTGCCAGTACTGGAGAACTGAGACATTTTTAAGTCAGCCAGTTTGGGGTAGTGGTTAAGGCATCAGTCTGGAAACTAGGAAACTATGAGTTGTAGTCCCACCTTGGTCACAAAGCCAGCAGGGTGACCTTGGGCTAATTATTATTTCTCAGCCCTAGGAAGCAGGCAATGGCAAACTGCTTCTTAATTCTGACCAAGAGCACTGCAAGAACTGGTCCAGGAGTCAAGCTGACTCAAAGGCAGTTGCTTCCCCCCCACTGCCCCAAAAATCATTTTTAGTTTGTATTCAGCAATCCTGTCTAAAACTGGTTTCTCAATAGAAATGTGATGGACTGATCTAGTTGGCATTCTATTCAACATGGACGTTGTTTTATTTTACTGCTGTTGCCTGGGGCCCCTTGAATTGGCTGTGTTTATAGTACAATGCCTTTCATAATCTTCCTCCTGTATTTCAACCCTATTATGTGCCAAAACTTCTTATCCTATTGAGAGCTTTTCCTCCTTCTGCTATTGCTGTGATGGCAACCATTCATAGTCTGTTAGAAGGCAGTAAAAGATAAGCCATTATCGCTCTGCTTCAGGTGGAGGCGATGTCTTAATAAATCAAAATGAACTGGGTTTCCAGCTCTCTCTCTTAATTCAGGCAGAAAGAACATAAAATGTTAACATTACGTAAATGTCTTCACAGCAGGATTGCACTATAACCTAATTTGGTTTCCAGTCCTAAAATGGGATTTTCTATGGATAATATTTTCATTTCTAGTCATACAGTTAAAATGGCTCCTTTAATTGAATTCAGTTTTCAAAAAAACAAGCTTCTTAACTTAAGCTGAAGCAAATAAATGTAAAGGTCAATGATTTATGGCATCAGTAGTTCTTTACTTTGGAGCTCAGTAGCTTGTTTCTTTCTCCCTCCCCCACTGTTTTTTAAAGACTCCAATATCTTTTTCCCAACAAAGTATTCCATCTTTGAGCTAAACAGTAAAAAATAAAAAGGTTATATACCTAAGGTACATGGGTGATAAGATTGGCCATCAGCCTGGAAGATCAAATGGTTTACACAGATTACAAATGTGTTTTGCTAAGTGAGGTCAATTCATTGGTATTTTGGACTTTCACCTTACACACGACAAGTATATATGATAAATGAGGTATTGATTCAGGTCAATAGTGTCACAAAATAATACTGAAATCTTGCATAGTATCTTACCTCTAACAATTATTATGCAGTAAACAATTTGTTTCTGCAATCTGTTTAGAAAAACACTTTTAAAAATGAGCATTGGCAAAAACTACAAAATGTAACAAAACATCATTGTAATCAATTTGATATTTCATATTCTTTTGGCCATACTGGCTGAGAATTATGGTAACTGAATTCTAGAGTATGCCAGATTGTGGGGAATCTGTTTATGTATGTACAGAATATTTAAGTGGCATTAAATGACCATACAAATGTCTTGATCATGTCTAATTTGGCCTACAGACGTCCAAACTATCTTGATCAACACTGAAAGTTGGATTGAATGAAAACTGGCTTGATCCAATACTTCTTACTCTTCAGTAAAGACTATATTTTTAGACCTGTGGGAATGAGCCCAAATCCAACTCACATCTGAAAGTTGAACTGGCATAATTTGATTTCATTCAGAGGCAAATTGCTACATTTGAAGCTGATTCAAGATTCACTGAACGCTTCAATATTTTACTCCAAAGGGAAAGCATCAAAATGCCTGCATATGCTTTATGTTAGTGTTGGTAGTTGTGAAGGTGCTGGCAGTTTGAAAAAATGGAAAGAAAATAGAATGGATGTTAAACTATGTACAATTCAGTTTATTCAGTTTAATTAACTTTAATTGGAGTCATCACCATGATATATTAAAATATATACCTTTTAAAGCAGAAATAACTGATTTTATTGTCAGTGATGACAAAAAATACAGTACAGCAGCCTCCAGATTGTCCAGCAAAACAGAAAATACCTTATTTTAACATAAATACTTCCAAAATCAGTTTCAAAAGAATGCTTTTGCTTTTCCAAGTATTTTTCTGAACATGCACGTCTGACATGGTGTATTAATAAGCTTGGCCTATTCTGGATCGGACACTCACAAATGCAGTTGATTTGCCTTTCTGATAATATGCTTTTGCACCATTTGATGGTTGGTTTTTAGTTACAGCTCATTAACAATATCACTCTGTCCCTGAGTGGCCAATGAAGAAAGGCTTCTAAAATATAAAGTCTTACTAGATGTCTACTGCACAAGATCTCATCAGATACCAAGTGTGGGAATTAAATATTTTCCAAATGGTAACTTTTGACCCAATTAACTGCACTAATGGAACTCTGAGTGTAGAGATGTAACTATTTTACTGATTGACTAGCTAAACATGTTATGGAAACAAAATCTAGTTGTCATTTGAGTGTTCCTCTCCTGTCCAGGTGTGATCTAAATATTCCACACAGACTTGACACGTTTTCTATTTTACTATATTTCTTTTTCAGATATATTTTTTTCAAGAAACATATCATAGGAATTTTTCTGCTTTAACTACATCCAATTTTTGTCCCCAGATACATAAAGACAATTTATCTGACATTACTCATAGATTATTTCAGGCCAAGACCTATTACATTTGTTTGCTGTCAGAATTATCATGTGTAAAACTGTAAAAGGAGTAGAGATGAGTTATACAAATCTGTTATCTAATTTAGCATATATTTTCTAATCTATAACAGCAATTTTGTTTACCAAGTGAAGAATGAATAAATGTACTTCTATGTACACTTAGAAATGCAAGATTGTTTAGCTTGTTTAGACATTAAAATGAGTTATATCTTGAAAGATATATTTCAGAAGGAATCTACACGATCTTATTTCATAAAGCCACGAGAAGTATATAAATTATGATCCTAGAAATTATAACGGGAAGAAAACAACCTAGAACAGGGATAGGTGATTTGTTGGCCCTGAGTCTTCTTTTTGTGGCACTCAGATCCCACTCTGATCACAACTGTATAAAACTATATTATACTAGTAGTTGACAAGGGAAACATGAAAATGAAGTATGCATCCTAAAATAGGCATGTCAAATAAACTGTCTAAATTACCAGCACTGCCTACATGTGTGATGTGGCCTCAACCCACTCTGTGGCCTTCAGCTGTCCCAGAATCCTTGAGCACATTCCTTGAGTATTGAAATATTGCCCATCCCTGCTTTACAAACTTATGGAGAACTAGGGTATTAACTTTTACTCAGTATAAATGATGACCCAAAGCTCCAACTTCATGATAAAAGGCTATTTCTCTACAACTGATATCTTTGTGAAAACAATTCCACTGAAAAAGCATGCTATCCATCACATAAAATCCCTAACATCTACTGTATGTAGTCTAGTATATTTCCTCTACATGATGTAATAATGATACTTATTTGGCCAGGTGCATAGTTAACTTAATATATCTAAACTGCAGGATCAGGAAAACTTTTATCTAATAGATTGCTCTGTAGTTCACACCAACATTTATCAGTTTCAGTGATTCATCTACTGTCATATTTTTTTGGAAAATAATATTATTGCAGAGGAAGGATAAGATTTCCTCCATTGAATGGAGGCAATGGACAGCCTGCTTAAAATGGACAGCTTCTGGGCAGCCTTCTGTTGGGGATGTTTTAATGTGTTTTCCTGAAATAAGCAGGGAGTGGGATTTGATACTTAAATGGTATTTTTCAACCCTGTGATATTATATGACTATGACTATTGCTTCAGTTTTCATGCCACCATTCTCCTGTAGGATATCAAATAGTCCAGCCCATGGTACCTGATATCTTTCAGACAAGATAATTAAAGTGTGTTGTATATAAGCCTGCCTCTGAAAAAGCAGATCTGTATTGAATCTGTCTGCTTGAATATTTAATGTTACTAAAAGTTCATATTATGATTTTTTCATCATTTTCAACCCCACAAACCTAACAGAAGATTGTTTTGTTAACTTGGGGAAATGGTAGACATTATTTGAAATTTTGAGAAAGTATAATGTATGCCAAACAAAATGTAGACCATGTGAGATGTGCCAAATTAAACTAAACTAAATTAAATTAAAGTGAACACAACCAGATCACAACACAACATTGATTCCCAATATGAGACTTAATAACAGCTGATGAAAGAAATTAAAAAAGTGAAAAGTAGTGAAAGTAGACTTAGTTAAGGATGCTAGGTTTAGATGATGAAGAGATTTAGTATGGTGTTTTGTGGAATTTTGATGAGATTGTCGAAAAGAAAATGAAAGGGGAAATTTTACAAATTAGTTCATGTCATAAATACTGTAAAGGCATGACACAAATGAAGAAGTGACCATATTGCCTTGGATTTTTGAATTTCAGCATGGATCAAAGATAATTATTCAGGAATATCCCAAATAATATCCCAAATAGTGAAACAATCATTTCATCATCTTCATCAAGCTATCTTGAATATGCTTCAGTTCTTATTATCAGCTCAATGCAGCCCAATCATTGTAAAAAACTTGTAATGAATTCAGATGAAACAAGATCTAAGTTCATTGTCTTGATTTTTTCACAGTTGGACAAATTTCATACAAAAGTTATTTTGTTTTCATCTTGGTCTCTCATTTTACCCTCATTGAATACTTTAAAAAAAGCAGTGTCTTAGGTTTTTCACTAATTCAGCATCACTTTTGTATTACATGGTAAATATTTCATCACATTCTATTGCTTTGGCCAGAAAGTACATTGTCATCAGTCAGTATTCCTTAAATTAAAAGACATCAAAGAAGATAAATTATCCTTTCATATGTTTAAAGGTTGGTTTGAGCTGTACTAATTTTGCGTTTTGCTAATTTTAGTGGAATTTCTTATTGTATTAATTGAAAAATTGCCACATCATATTTTATATGAGATTCCAAATGTGTAGTGAAATATATTAAATGTCTACTGCACAACTAATATTTCCTTTGAGTTGCTTGATTTAGTTTTCAGGGTTTTGATATACATTATTATAATTTGTAGGGAGGAATGGCTTCAATAACAGTTGTATTTGCTTTCTCAAATTCTCCATTTATTATTATAGGCAGGCTAGGTTGGGAAATGTGGCTGTTGGAAGAAGCAACTGGGGTGTTTTAGTGAAAGAAGGAAACAGAGGATGGTGATATGAAGAAGAGCGAAACTTTGAGAAACCTGAAGAAATTAAGGAAAGGACATCCATGAAGATGCCCATAATTCTTGGAGAGAAATTAAAAAATATGATTGTATAATGGACAACACATTTTTTCTCTTATATACTATATTCTATTTACCTAAAATAATGCAGGGAGGATAGGGAGAGGATATATCATGGAACCTTCACTTCCATTTAAAAATTTCACACGATTTCTTGTGGTCATAAGGAGATTATGGAGAAAACTTTTCTTCTGTGATGGTCCAACTTTAGAGTAAAAAACAAACAGATAAGCAACTCTATACCAACACAGGTAATCCTTGACTTACAACAGTTTATTTAGTGACTGTTCAAAGTTACGATGACACTGAAAAAAGTGATTTATGACCATTTTTCACAGTTACAACCTTTCCAGCATTCCCCATGATCATGTGATCAAAATTAAGATGTTTGGCAACTGGTTCATACTTTATGAACATTGCTATGTCCCAAGGTCATATGATCCTCTTTTGCAACCTTCTGACAAGTAAGTCAATGGGAAAGCCAGATTCACTTAAACTTATTTAAAGGTTACTTAAAGTAACCCTTAAATAAGTGGCTAAGACGCTGAGCTTATTTATCAAAAGGTCGGCAGTTTAGCAGTTTGAATCCCTAGTGCTGCGTAATGGGGTGAGCTCCTGTTACTTGTCCCAGCTTCTGCCAACCTAGCAGTTTGAAAGCACATAAAAAATGCAAGTAGAAAAATAGGGACCTCCTTTGGTGGGAAGGTAACAGCGTTCCATACACTTTTGGCATTTAGTCATGCCAGCCACATGAATACCAAGACGTCTTTGGACAGTGCTGGTTCTTTGGCTTTGAAACAGAACTGAGCACCCCCTCCTAGAGTCAGGAACGACTAGCACATATGTGCAAGGGGAACTTTGCCTTTAATCTTATCAAATTCAGTGATTCACTTAACAACTGAGGCGAGAAAGGTGGTAAAATGGGGCAAAATTCACTTAACAAACGTCTCACTTAACAACAGAAACTTTAGGCTCAGTTGTGGTAGTAAGTTGCGGACTGCCTGTACTGGAAATTGAAAATAGAATAACTTGATTGATTTTCATATTTATGAGAATATTTTCATCTTTCTAAATCTTAAGAACTAGGGAAAATGCAGCAGTGAAGAATACAGTCCTTGCACAAATTGTATCCAGTGTTATAGAAGAAATAAGAGAAATGGATTAACAGAAGGGAATGGTAAGCAAGCTGTTAGAATAACAGCTGGGACAGAGTATGAATGTTGCTAAAGTAATCAAATTATTTCTTTTAGAGCTTTAGAGCTTTAGGAAGCACATTAGTTGTATTTCAGATGAAAATCTGTAAATGTTTTCTGTAAATTTGGATTTATAGCGTAGTGCGATGGCTCAGCAGTTAAAGTCGCTGAGCTTGTCAGCTGGAAAGGTTTGAGACCTGAGTGCCGTGCAATGGGATGAGCTCTGGTTCCTGCCCCAGTTCCTCTCCACTTAGCAGTTCAAAAGCATGCAAGTGTGCATAGATTAATGGTAACCTCTTTGCTTGGAAAGTAACAGCATTGTGTGCATCTTTGGAATATAGCCATGCTGGCCACATGACCACTGGCTCCCTCGGCCAAGAAACAGAGATGAGCACTGCACCCTAGAGTTGGACAAGACTGGAGAGGAAAACCTTTATCTTTACTTTCTCAAAAAAATAAAATAGTTTTTAACTTGGAAATGCTAGTGTTTCTTTTCAGAGTTCCATAATAAAGAGTAGGCAAAGTTTCCTGTAATGCTTACCATCATTGCATTATTTAGATGGTAGTGGACTGAGACCAGTGACTCATATGGATTCAGTGTTGTCCTCAGAAATAATGTCATCTATCAGGACCCAGGAATCTTGCCTTTTCTGCCACAGCACCTTGCCTGGGGAATGAGCTCTCTCTGAGATCTGGATGGCTTCCATCATGATGGCATTCCAGAAAGCCTTAAAGGCTCTTTTCCCAGGTCCCAGGCTAATGTGGATGGATCTTGCTGGATCCTAGATGTTGGTGTGATATGTATTGGGTTGTCTAGTACATTCACCATTTGCTCCTTTTTCTCTTCTCAGAGAAAATATATTGGTGCTTTGTCAGTAAAGAACAAAAGAGTAGATGCTATACAACAAAACTGGAGGAGTGATAAAATATGATTCCACCATGTATCATGGCCTGATCTAGTTTGGCTGTTTAAGAACAGAAGACAGTCATAAAACACAGTGAGAAATTATGATAGATCTTCTTTAAATTATCTCAGCTGACCCTCAAAGCTATTACTTCAGTGGAGCACAGTAATCAGTACAAAATCTCTGAAAATATAGCCATGTACAGTATAGCCAGAAGTAAAATTATAGTATGCCAGTGACACATAGTGTGTGAAGATATACTTCAGGGATCACTCTGATTTATATTAAATATTGCAGAAACAGAATGCAGCTGTATAATATGAAGATCAATACCTTTCTTGACTGTTTTCTGTGTCAACCTTAATCAGATATTTTCTTTGTACAAGATCTCAATTACTGAGCAGAACATACTGAACTGATCAGTCTTCCAAAGCACACAATGCACATATTTACTTGATTATTTCCAGATGATCACTTTCCTAGTGCTTCCCTGAGATACTTCAGTCTAACAAATGTTTCCTACATTTCCCACTTTTCTTCCCATTATATAAGAAAGCAAGTCCTGTCTTGAATTTTAGAAAACCTTTTTTCATTTGTACTATACATTTCTAAACTTTCAAATGTTATCTACTTAGGCTGACTATTACAACACAAGTTTTTATTCTTACTTTTATGTTACAACTGTGTTCAGTTTTCTATTAATCATTTTCCTATTAAACTAATAGCAAGAATAGACTATTTAGCTCTTGAGCCAAGATAATATGAATCATGTGCAGTCATTTTCTGAGACAATCAGAATTAAGAATTGTGAAGTTCCATTCTTACATACAGTCCCAGTTAAAAATATAGACTTCTTTTATTGAGTCGATTATTAGGTACAATTTTGTTTTGTAATTGAGTTTGAGTATTAAAAACATTGTTCAGGATTGAAATTAGTATGAGAATAGTTTCATACCCGTGTTTCCCCAAAAATAGGACTCGGTCTTATTTACTTTTGGGCCCCAAAATAAGCACTAGGACTTATTTTCAGAGAAACGTGATTTCAGGGTGATCAGCCTGGCTGGGCACCCTGCGCCCCCAATACACACACAAGAGCTGCAAGCGTGTGGAGACCAATGGAGCCCGCTGATCCCTTGGTTGGCAC
The DNA here is from genome assembly GCA_012654045.1 of Ptyas mucosa. NCBI lineage: Eukaryota > Metazoa > Chordata > Lepidosauria > Squamata > Colubridae > Ptyas > Ptyas mucosa. The sequence goes on along the minus strand of WNWU01000007.1, from coordinate 2,616,660 downwards.
ACTCTGGAGCTGTGAAGTGTAGAAGGCATGGAGCAGAAGGCAAGTGATCTTGATGCATGGAGCGGAACACAGGCGAGCCCAACGTGCTGTGCAGGCTGCAGGCAAGCCGAGAGATGTGAAGATGAGCCTCCTACAGTTGCCTGCTGCTCTAGCCCATCACCACTTGGCTTTCCTATGGCCTGCACACAGTGCATCCTGATCATCTGCCTCCCCCCATACCTCTGCTTATGTCTACTGCCAATTTGCCATGTAAAAATTAGCCTTCTGTGGCCAGCCACTGCTCTGGCCCACCACCGCTTGGCTTTCCCATGGCCCGCACAGGGCGTCTGGATCACCTGCCTCCCCCCTGTGCCTCTGTTTCTGTCTGCTGGTATTGTTGCATGAAGATAAGCCTCCCGTGGCTGCCACTCCAGCCCACCACCGCTTGGCTTTCCCATGGCCCTGTGTGATGCATCCGGATTGCCTGCCTCCTTCACCTCTGCTTCTGCTTGCTGCTTGCACAGGTACTCACTTGTGTTGTGCAGGCTGTGGCTGCTACCAGACACCATTGGCCTATGCGTGCTCGCCCACTCCCTTCACTATGTCTTATTTTTGGGGTAGGTCCTATTTTAGGGAAAAATATGATATTAGATCAGAGCCAGTTTGGTCTAGTGGTTAATGCATCAGGCTAGAAACCAGAAGACTGTGAGTTGTAGCCCCACTTTAGGCATGAAAGCTAATGTCAACTTGCGAAACATTCCTGACCTGCTCTCGAGTTGCCATAGGCAGGGGGATTGGAAAACCAAGCTTCGCAGCTGCATCGAGAAACTTGCATTTCAGTCAAAATAAAGTACATTCCAGTGGCAATATCAAGGTCATCTCCAGGGGGACCCACAGTTGCTTCTACAATCCGCGAAATTGCTTTGTTGGGGAATGTGACTGATGACACACCTTGGGGGGAGGGGGAAACAGGGTCAGAGCTAAGGCATGAATTAAGTGAGTTCAGGGTTGGCTTCACTTGGATTGTACTGACATGAAGCTCCTAATAATAATTGGATTTCTTCTGAACAAAGGAGGCTCATGATTTATTTAGGGCATCGGTCAGAACCCTGACAGAAAGCCAATTCTGACCTCACTTAATTCACACCTTAGCTCTGACTCTGTTTCCCCCTCCTCCCAAGGTGTCACAAGTCACTATCCCCTACGAAGCAATTTTGCGGGTTGTAGAAGGAACCCTGACAGCTAGATTATTTAGAACCAGTTACTATCTCTCAGCCTACAATGTCAAGTTTGAGTGACTAGCTGATCAGTATATTTCTAACACAACTAAACTTGAAAAATGCTAAGTTTCATATTAAATCTAATCTATTGCTGGTAACATAATGATCTACCCAATGTGCTATGAGAGATATACAGTAATAACCTTTGATTTGCCTTATACACATACAAGCTGTGAACTAAAATCTTCTATTTTACATACATAGATTGAATATATGTACCCTGTTTCCCCCAAACAAGACATCCCCTGATAATCTGCGCATGCGCGTGCACCAGGATGGCGACTTCCAGCTGATTTCCCGTTGCCGAGGGGAATGATTTTGGCATCTGCGGGGGTTCACATGGGCCAGGATTCCTCTCTCTGGCCCGGCCCAGCTAGATAAATATGTCTTGGCTCCGCGGAGAGCTTCTGGAGCTCTGTACTTCCCAGAGCATCACTCGGGGACCAAGAGGATCCGAGAGGAACTGCTGCGCAGGCAGATGCCATTGAGGGAGACCTCGGCTCTGCCGATGGCGATTGAGATGACAGCTGAGCAGCGGCTGCTCGGCATGGGGCTGGGGGCAGCAAGGACGGCGATGGCGACCGGAACTGCAGCGAAGGCATATGTGACGATGGTAAAGATAGGGCGGCCTCTATTGGATCCCTGGAGGCTTTTGGAGGGCTTGGGAGCTGACCTGATGGTGGATGACAGCGATGGCAGGGGCACGAGTGCAGCGACGACCATTAAAGCAAGCACCAAGGGAGGTCGGCTTGTCCGCTACCATGTGGAGTGTGGAAGCTCGTGACCAGCAAGTCTTCTGGGGGTAGCTTCGGATGGTGACCCGGTAGAGACCTGGGAACTAGGAAGCTTTGTGGATTTTTATCGCTGGAGGACCTAGGAAGACCAGGAGGGACTGGATGGGCTTGGAGAAGTTGATCTGTCACCCTTCAGTCTCTCTTTCCCCAATAACCCAACTTCAAAAACTATATGACCATCTGACATTCCAGACCATCTCACCCACTACAAATCCCTCTGCTGGCTATGAATAAACCCCTCCTAAATCGTGTCTGTCTTTGCCCTGATTACATATCAGTCTGCCCCCTCATTCCTGGCTCTGTAATCCATCAAATATTTCTAGCTGTAAAGAGAGTCTTAGCTTTTAGAATTGAGATACTGAAGGAGCCTGGTCCACTAATGTTATTCTACTACTGGAAGTGAAAATCCATCTTAATACCATCTTAACTGCCAGCCACAGTGAGAGGGTGGTTTTGGTTCTCAGGTATGCCGGGCGGAACGGCAAACAAACACAGCAACAGCCCTGTCAGCTCTCAGCGGCGCGCTGGTTTATTTGTGTCTGCTCCGGTTACACACTGTGATTCGCAGGAACAAATGAAATCGGCGCTACAGACTCCTGGAATGGGGCATTTATATAGCACGCCCATTCATTACATAGTCAAATACCATGCCCGTTCATTACATAGTCAAATACCACGCCCATGTGTCTCAACTTCTTTCTGGTGGACGGCTCCCCCAGCGTCAGCAGAGTGCAACCGCACAGCACATTCCGGTCGTTCTTTGAAAAGTTCCTTAACCCGGTGTAACCCGATGCCACCACCCCTCACCCCACACGCGACCGCCTACACCCAGTGCCACCACCACCGTGTAAGTATATATCTCCCGCCGGTGGCATGTTGCGGTAGCGAGTGTCGAGCAGGTTGCTTGGCTCGACAGGCGGCTCCCCTTTCACCATGGGTCCGTCTGTAAGAGATAGAGCAACAACATTAGTGTCTAGCTGGGGTTTCTGCGGATGTTGCCTATGGAACCGTTTGATCAGTCTCCTAGCGGTTATATTGTAATACGGTACCCATGACGCTTCCTCTATTGGATAGCCTTTCCACCTTACTAGATAATGTAGTTTTCCCCTCTTCACCTTAGAGTCTAGTATGGTATTAATTTCATATCGTCCCTCTGTGACCGGTCCGGGACGGTCGGACTGGTCCTGGCCTCATGTAGCAGGCTTAAGAAGACTGCTGTGAAACACAGGATATATTTTCCCCAACAATGGCGGCAGCTTTAAAGCTACAGTCACAGGGTTGATGACCTTCATCACTGGGAAGGGGCCCACATACTTTGGTCCCAATTTCCGGCTGGGAAGTTTTAGTTTGATATATTTTGTGGACAGATAGACCAGATCCCCCACCTGATAGGGTTGCATTGGAGCCTGTTTTTTGTCTGCCTGTGTTTTATATGCGTGAGCTGCTTTCTTTAATGCCTGTCTAACCTGCGGCCATACTGTATTTACCTTGTCAGCCCATTCAGCGGGCATCTGTGTTGTTGATGGAGATTGGTCTACCTCTGGTATCGCTACAAAATCTTGTCCCATAGCAACTCGAAATGGGGTGAGACCCGTACTACTGTGCATGGCATTATTATAAGCTACCTCCGCGAAAGGCAATAATGAAGACCATTCGGTTTGTTGATACGAGACGTAACAGCGAAGGTAACGCTCTATCATTGCATTTGCTCGTTCTACAGCCCCATTAGTGCTGGGATGGAAAGCGGAACTAAGGCCCTGGGTTGACCCAATAGCGGAAATGAAGTTTCTCCAAAATCGAGCCGTGAACTGCACCCCTCTATCCGAAATGATCCGGCGGGGTACCCCATGTAACCGGTAAATATGGTGAATGAATAATATAGCTAATTTACGAGCTGAGGGCAATCCTCAACATGGAATAAAATGTGCTTGTTTCGAAAACAGGTCAATAACTGTCCAGATGACAGTGTTTCCGCTACTTTCAGGTAATTCTACTATGAAATCCATTCCTATGTCCTCCCAAGGACGGCTAGGTGTGGCGACAGTTTGCAAAAGCCCTAAGGGCTTCCCATGTCGCGACTTCGCCTTTGCGCATATGGGGCAGTCTCATGTGTATGCTTCTATATCTTTTTGCATTTGGGGCCACCAGAAGTGTCGTCGTGTTAAATGCAGCGTCTTAAGAAACCCAAAATGGCCAGCTGCCTTAGTATCATGGCAGCGACGTAATACTGCCGGTCGGGTGCTCTTTGGCACGTATATTTTATCCCCTTTCCATAGTAAACCATCTCTCTGTGTCAGGAGAGGCTTATTACCTTGATACCACTCGTCTATGTCTAAATCCCTCTGTAACAACTCTTTCCATTCTGGGTGGCTCTCCGTCGTGGTTGCTGCCACCTCATCACTGCCGCCGGGCACCATAGCTTGTACTACCTCCTCCTGTTTGCTATGGAACTGTGGCATCCATGACAGAGCATCGGCCAGGAAGTTCTTACCGGGCATATATTTTAAGGTGAAGCGGAATCGCTGGAAGTAATGGGCCCACCGAACCTGTTTAGGAGACAGCCACCTGGGGGTTTGCAGCACTATGAGATTGCGATGATCCGTCCACACCTCGAACGGCACGTGTGCTCCCTCCAAAAGATGCCGCTAGGTGAGGAGTGCCCATCGAACCGCAAATGCCTCTTTCTCCCAGATCGCCCAGCCCCTCTCTGTGGGAGTGAATTTTTTAGATGTATACGCACATGGATGCCATAAGCCCTGTTCATCAGTCTGCAACAAAACAGCCCCTACAGCAACATCACTTGCGTCTACTTGGACTATGAATGGTTTCGTTTGGTTAGGATGTTGTAATACGGGTGCTTCGGCAAAATAGTGCTTTAGAGCCTCAAAAGCCTTTTGACACTCCAGTGTCCAGTCCAAGCGATGTCCGGGCCGTGAAGGCCCTTCTCCTTTCGTACGTAACAAGTTCGTCAGTGGCAGGGCAATATGGGCAAACGTGGGAATAAACTGACAATAAAAATTGGCGAACCCGAGGAAGCTTTGCAACTGTCGTCTAGTGGTAGGGGCCTGCCACTCCAGCACGGCAGTCACTTTTGTGGGATCCATTGCTAGGCCCTCCTTGGAGATCCTATACCCGAGGTAATCTAACTCGGTGCGATGAAATTTGCACTTTGACACCTTTACATATAAGTGGGCTTCTAATAGGCGTTCTAATACTTGACGGACCAGGCGGACATGTTCGTCCATGGTTTGCGTGTATATTAGAATATCGTCAAGGTACACCAAGACCCCTTGGTATAGGTACTCATGCAATACCTCATTAATTAATTGCATAAAGACTGCTGGGGCACCTTGCAAACCAAAAGGCATCACACAAAACTTATAACTGCCTAACGGGCAGTTAAACGTAGTTTTCCCCTCATCACCTTGCTTAACACAAACCCTATAATAAGCTTCCCGTAAGTCTAACTTGGTGAAGTATGTTCCGGTGGCTAAGGCAGCTAAGAGGTCCTTCATTAAGGGCAGGGGGTATAAGGGTTCTACGCTAACCACGTTCAGGCCCCGGTAGTCCACACACAAGCGAAGGCCCCCATCCTTCTTCTCCCGGAACAGAACTGGGGCGGCCATATGTGAGCGACTAGGTTGTATAAACCCCCTAGCCAAGTTTTTGTCAGTATACCGACACAACTCCTCTATTTCCCTTGGCGTCATAGCATACATTCACGGTTTAGGTAATTTTACACCCGGTATTAATTCAATGGCACAATCCATTGGCCGGTGGGGTGGCAATACATCACATTCCCCTTCATCAAACACTGCCACTAAGTCCGCATATACTGCTGGTACCCCATCGGGACATTTCATGTCCAACCTGAAGGATAATCCTTGGCCCGTCACCGGATCCCGTTTGGGCCCCGGTTCTGGACCACGTAACAGCCGAATCTTCCAGAAACCCCCCTCCCACCAGATCGTGGGCATCCACTTGTCCAACCATGCCAGCCCTAATATGACAGGTTCAATCATCACCACTACGAAGCGTATGAGTTCCCAATGGGACCCAATCTCCATCCGTACCGGTTCCGTAACCAGTGCCGCTGGAGCACCCCCTAAAGTAGACCCATCCAGCTGTTCAAACGTTATCAGAGTTTTCAGAGACAGCAGCCTTATGCCCATACGAGTAGCTAAAGAGCGTCACATCAAACATCGGGTACACCCAGAGTCAACAAGTGCCTCGTGTTGTATTGGTGCTCCTTGACTTGATATCAGTGTTATGGGGATGAGGAAGGGCCAGATAGGGTCACTTACCATCGGATCGTTGATCTCCTCCTCTTCCTCATCGCTGTTAGCCACCACTACGGGAACCGGTCCGGGAGGTACCGCTGATCCCGCCTCCTTGGTTGCCGAACCTTTGGGGCTCTGTCCCATTTGCAATAACCCCTTGGACTTTTCTGGGGTTACCCGGCCACGAGGAGTCCCCCTGGCTGTTGGTACGTTAGTCCCAGCGGGCTGTACCGGCGGTAGCGAACAGTCCAAGGCCCTATGGCCCAGTTGAGTACACCGAAAACAGCACAACATAGTCAAATACCACGCCCATGTGTCTCAACATGCCCCTTCTTTCCGGTGGACGGCTCCCCCAGCGTCAGCAGAGTGCGACCGCACAGCACGTTCCGGTCGTTCTTTGAAAAGTTCCTTAACCCGGCGTAACCCGATGCCACCACCCCTCACCCCACACGTGACCGCCTACACCCAGTGCCACCACCACCGTGTAAGTATATATCTCCCGCCGGTGGCATGTTGCGGTAGCGAGTGTCAAGCAGGTTGCTTGGCTCGACATTGGTACTTATCCTCTCTTTGAATGACTTGAATCTCCTTTTTCACTATCATGAGAGGACAGTGGACACCAGAAGGTACATACTTAAAGGCTCAGTATTCTCTCTCTGGGACCAATTTTATAAACCATCATGAGTGAACCCCAGCCAGCCAAATATCATCTTCCCCTGACTGGTTTGGATGTATCCAGCAGAAGAACTTCTGGTGCTGCAAGACTCCGCCCTCTCACAGGTCTGGCTTTCCACATTATCGAGGGCCTACCTTGATGACGGATTTTGGAATCCCGAGAGGTGGCACGCAGCAAAAAGGAGGCTAAGGAGTTTCCTTTCCAAATTTTTATCTAAATTTTCAAGGGGCCCTAGGGGGAGGGATAATCAGATTGGAAGTGGGCTTGGGGGATAACCCACTGAGGGAGGGATCGGGATGAGCTGGGGGTCAGGGCACGGGAGACATGAGGCCCCGAGTTGATGAGGAGGTTAGAATTTGCAACGAGGGTCGATACATCAGTACTGTAAGTGGGAGGAGCAGATATGGCAGGAGCAGGAAGCCAAACCTGGTTATGGGACTGCGCACCCGTTATCTCCGAGCTATGGCGCACTCCGACCCCCAACGCTCCTCTCGTTCCCCAGGTAGTTCAGATTCTCAGGCCCTTGACCTTCGGTTGATGTTATACAATGCCAGATCCATTGTCAATAAGGCCCCCCTTATTTGTGATCTTATTCAGGATGGGGGAGCGGATCTGGCAGGAATCACGGACACCTGGTTGGGTCAAGAGGGAGGAGTCCCCCTCATTGAAATGTGCCCTCCTCATTTCCGTGCATTTCATCAGCCAAGGTCACAGGGAAGGGCGGGGGGGTGGCGGTTATCATAAAAGAAGAACTTAATCCAAAGGAGGCCACTGTTCCTCATATTGCTGGATGTGAGTCCCTTCTGGTGAAGTGGGGTCATAGGGTGCAGGTGGTTTGCTGATCACATACCTGGCTCCCTGCCACGTGGCAGCGGCCCTGCCCGAACTGCTCAACTTTATAGCCGGGGTGGCGGTTGATACTCCGAGGCTTATGGTCATGGGGGATTTCAACCTGCCATCCATTGGTGAAGCGTCTGAGACAGCGAGGGAGTTCATGGCTTCCATGACGGCTATGGACCTGACCCAATTAGTGCATGACCCCACTCACATGGAGGGAAACACTCTAGACTTAATTTTTATCTCTGGTCAGTGTCTGAATGATCTCGATATCAGGGATATAGTAACTGAACCCTTGTCATGGTCAGATCATCCCCTCCTTCACTTTGACCTTCAAACTGCTACACCCCATCGCAGGGAGGCAGAACTGATGAAATGGTTCCGCCCCAGGCACCTGATGGACCCAGAGCGGTTCCAGATGGAGCTTGGGCCATTTCCTGAGTCTCTGGCTCATGGCTCGACCGAGGACCTAGTGGCCGCCTGGGATAGGGCGGCTGCCGGAGCCTTGAATCGAGTCGTGCCTTTGCGGGCTCTGTTTCGCTTGGCTCCTTGGTTCACTGAGGAGCTGAGGGAGATGAAGTGTCGGAAAAGACGCCTGGAGAGTGATTGGAGGGCCAGCCCAATGATGCCCTTGAAGTGATGTTCCAGTGCTTGGAGGCTGTATGGATCTGGATGGGGAGGAATAGACTCAGGCTAAACCCATCCAAGACCAAGTGGCTGTGGTTTCTGTCATCCCGTTATAGTCAATTGATACCATCATTGACTATTGGGGGTGAGTCATTAGCCCCCACAGAGAGGGCTCACAACCTAGGTGTCCTCCTAGACTCACGGCTGTCTTTAGAAGAACACTTGACGACTGTGGCCAGGAGAGCTTTTTATCAGGTTCGCCTGATATGCCAATTGCGTCCCTTTCTAGATCGGGACTCGTTAAATACAGTCACTCATGCCCTCGTCACTTCCCGCATGGACTACTGCAATGCTCTCTACATGGGGCTCCCCTTGAAGAGCATCTGGAGGCTCCAGTTAGTCCAGAATGCAGCCACGCAGGTCGTTATGGGAGCAGCGTGGCACTCCCATGTGGCTCCCCTCCTGTGCGAGCTGCACTGGCTCCCGTGGTCTTCTGGGTGCACTTCAAGGTTTCGGTTACCATCTTTAAAGCGCTCCATGGCTTAGGACCGGGGTATCTACGAGACCGCCTTCTACCACCAAGAACCTCCCACCGACCAGTACGCTCCCATAGAGAGGGACTTCTCAGGGTGCCGTCGACCAAACAATGTCAACTGGCAGCCCCCAGGGGGAGAGCCTTCTCTGTGGGAGTACCCACAATCTGGAACGAGCTGCCCTCAGAAATACAGTTAATCCCAGATCTTCGGGCTTTCTACCGGGCCCTCAAAACATTCCTATTCATGCAAGCCGGCCTGACCTAATCACCCTTAAAACCACTTTTAAATTCTTTAAATCTGAATCTACCCTATAAATTTGAGATGTTTAATTTAATTCCATTTCTAAATCAAACTATTCAATTGTATTTTTACAATTTCTGAATATCTGTATTCTGTATTTATCGTTTAACTGTTCACCGCCCTGAGTCCTTCGGGAGTAGGGCGGTATACAAATCTAATAAATAAATAAATAAATAAATAAATAATAAGTCTAATTGGGCTTTTGAGCACATGGCAATAAGGCCAAGCACTTATTTCAGGGTTCAAAAACATAAAACAGTGTCTTATTTTCGGGGAAACACGGTAATCTACAATTCATTTTCTTATAGTGATAAAGAGAGTATACAATACATCACCAGATGCAATTAGGAATTCGCATTTAGAAGGGCCAGTCATGAAAAGCAGGTCATAGATGTATCAAACTAAATACAATCCATTGTAGAAACAAATAGCAACCCACTCAGTATTCTGCCATGAAAACCAAATAGACATTAACCAGGACATTGACAGTTTTAAGATGCACTCCCGCATTCAATTCATTCCTGTGTGAAGACATGTAACAAAATACAGAGGATAAGCAAAGTAAACTGATGCTTATAATATGATTGGCTTAAAGCTGGTTTAAAAGTTTGAATGGGAGTCCCCCACTTCCCGACTTGGTTATAACATGGCAACTATATAAATATTTTAAATAAATAGATAAATAAATAAAAGAAAATCCAGCTGCTTATGTACCAAAGAAGAAGAAAAGTTTGATACTGCAAAGACATGTGTAATTCTACTATGTAAAATGTCAGAATTTGGTAAATCATGGTAAACTTGATATCAGAGCAGAAATGTCAAGATGGAAACACTGATATTTTGGGAATCAGCTAGAATGGGATTCTTCACATCAAAGAAGGATCAGCTCAACTGTGAAATAGATTAACAAAATGGTACTTATGTATCATATTTATATTTGCTATAATATTGAGAATGTTGAAGTTTAAACTAATTAAAGCAACATACACTTTTAAATTAAATGTCCATGATAACTATGCTATATATTATTTTATTAAAATCTGAAACATTTTTTTAAATCACATAATGCCTCCTATCAATCATCCTACATTGTCAGGAAAAAATCAATTTCCAAGACATTTTGGAAGAACAAAATCATGGGGAAAGGGGTGAAACTACTTTCTAAAAGGAGGCTATTACAAAACCCAATACCTATATATAAGGTATACCTACAAGCTTCAATCTCCCGTACTTTCTGGAAAAAGGAAGATATATAGGTTAGGTCAGCGGTTCCCAAACTGTGCGCCGCGGCTCCCTGGGGAGCCGCGCTATCGTCATAAGGGCGCCGCGAAATATTCCGCCCGCTGGGTCTAACGTCTAATGCGCATGCGCAGTTGCAAGTCGGATTGCTTATGGGAGCCGCGCAGTTGCAAGTCGGATTGCTATGGGAGCCGCGAACCCAAAACGATTGGGAACCTCTGGGTTAGGTGGATTTATTTTAGTTGATAGTCTTGTAACTTTCTTGGTGCGAACCCATGTATATTTTATATATTTTTATATTATATATATATATATATATATATATATATATATATATATATATATACCGCCCTTGTCCGGAGACTTAGGGCGGCTTACAATGCATTAAGCAATAGCTTTCATACTTTTATATATTTTATACAAAGTCAGCTTATTGCCCCCACAACCGGGTCCTCATTTTACCCACCTTAGAAAGGATGGCAGGCTGAGTCAACCTTGACCCTGGTGAGAATTGAACTCACAGTAATTGCAGGCAGCTGGATGTTAAATGCTGTCTTAGTAGGAGGCATTAGCCTCCTACGTCACTCAGGCTCATCTAGGGCTTTATAAATAACAATAATCACTTTAATCAGGCTCATGGTGATAGAATTTCAGTGGAAGTCCATATTTATGCTCCAACCATAGATTGGAGGCCTACAGAAAAGACTGAATATGACTAAAACCTGCTTTCTTCTAATTACAGGAAATTGAAATTTCAATATTGGAAGTAATAGAGCATTTGGAGATAGAAAATTGAGTGTTCCATGAAGATTGAACATTTATATCAAATATCATTTTCCCAACAATTTATTAGAATTGTGGGTATTATCGGATGGACAATATTGTAATAAGACTGTATGCTACAAAAAAAGATGAAGCTCTATTTAGTCAGCAAAACTAAAACTTAAGGTTGAAAATGAATCAAATAACAAGCATCTTGCAAATGACAATTTAAAATGATGAAAACGATACAAAATCATCAGATCAACAAAATAAAAGTTCAGCAATATTCAATATAATTATTAGTGGAAATAAAGAATCAATTTACTGTATCAGATTTGTTAAAAAGTGTCTGAATAAAAATATCTTGAAATGCAAAAGGAAAAAGAAACTAAAACATCTCCCTGCTGATATATTGAAAGTAGCCAAAGAAAGATTTTTTAAAAACACCCTCAAAACAATGCAAACAGAGGAAAATTGGTACTGAGTTAAACACTGAGCAAGACCAACAGTAACAAAATTTATAATCTAAATAAATAATGGATAGAAATCAAGGATAACAATTGAAGGGAAGGACAAAAGTTTTCTTTATCAAAATTGCAGGCATCAAAGCAGAATTCTCTGTAGGACACAATGAGAAACAAGGCAAAGAGCTAATGGAGAAAGAATTTATAAAGATAAGATGGCAGAAAAACTATTTTTAAATGATCCCAAAATCAGTGACACATACGATGATGTACTTATTGAATTAGAGTCAGACCTGGAAAGTAATACGAAATGGCAAAAGTGAAGAGACAATATTGTTAATAATAAAGAGGCTGCAAGAGTTGACAAAATATCAGCTGAACTGTTTAAAGCTGTTCAAGATGATGCAGTTGAAGTACCATTTGTGGTTTGCAAGCAGGTATGCAAAATAGAGCAATAGCCAAGAAACTGGAAAAGATAAATTTATATTCCAATACCCCAAACAGGCAGTACTACAATTGCATTTATCTCACATGCTAGTAAGATAATGCTCAATATTTTGAGATCTAGAATTTATAAGTATTTAGAACAACCACAAAAAATTCCAGATGTATATATTGGATCCAGAAGAAGCAGAGCACCCGAGATCATATTACTCGCATCCCTGGATAATGGAAAACGCAAGGGAGTTCCAAAAATGATGTCTATTTTTGCCTTATTGAATATACTAAAATGTTTTGGCCACAATAAATTGTATATAGATCTTAAAAGATGGGTGTACTGTACCATCTCATCTGGCTATTACGAATTAACGGTTGAAATATAAAACAACTGAGTGGTTCAAAGAAATGCCCAGTCACCTTATTCAGTCACCTTATTGTTGAAATTATTCATAAAATACTATCATGCAAAATTATAGACTTATAATGAATAGATATGATGACTAATGACAGAAGGAACTTGTAAGTTTTCAAAGAAGTAATTACTGAAAGATAGTCCTAGCAGAATTATTCCTGTAAGGGCACAGAGTCAGAAGCAAGGAGTACTAAACAATAATTTATATTTTGAATTTATTTATTTATGGATGGATGGATAGATAGATTAGATGATAGATTTTATATATGCATACATGCCTGCATGCATGGAACTTTACTTCTGAAAAATTGGATGGGTTACAATTTGGGTTAGAAGTTGATGTTTCTTTAGGTTCTAGCCATTATACATCTGTTTGCTCAGATGTAGTCTATGGTTCAACCACAACTTCAACTGAGAAATAATAAATATTTTAGATCAGGGGTGTCAAACTTGTGGCACCAATGTCACATGATGACATTGTCATCACGTGATGTATCGCAACTTTTTCCCCTTTGCTAATCCAGGAGTGGGCGTACCCAGAGCATGACGCATCCAGCCCACGGGCCCTGAGTTTGACACTACTGTTTTAGATCAAGTTAGTCTAAGATTACAAGAGAATTTCTAGAAGATTGGCCATCTGGCAGATCTGAAATCAATAGATACAAAGAAATAAGTCTCATTTATGACCCATTCCAAAGGAACAAGTACATGTCAAAGAAAGAGGTGGCCCAGAGCACATACTTATCGTACATCCACTAACCAACACTAGGTAAGCAAAAACCATCACCTGTTACCACAATAGACAGTCAACACAGTCTGCCCAAACCCACATAAGGCTGGTAGTACAAGTAAAAGGGATCCAGTGGCTCAGTGGCTAAGCTTGTTGATCGAAAGGTTGGCAGTTCAGCGGTTCAAATGCCTAGTGCCATGTAACAGGGTGAGCTCCCGTTACTTGTCCCAGTTTCTGCCAACCTAGTAGTTCAAAAGCATGTTAAAAAAGGCAAGTAGAAAAATGGGGACCACCTTTGGTGGGAAGGTAACAGCGTTCCATGCATCTTTGCCTTCGGCATTCCATGCCTTTGATGTTTAGTCATGCCAGCCACATGACCACAGAGACATCTCCGGATAGCGCTGGCTCTTTGGCTTTGAAACAGAGATGAGCACCGCCCCCTAGAGTTGGGAACAATTAGCACATATGTGGGAGGGGAACCTTTACCTTTACCTTTTTACAAGTGGCTATATAAAAACCACTAAAAAAACTTGGCTCTCCATGCCAGAAAACTGATAATGTGACCTTGTCTGGTAACAAAATGTCTGTCAGAAGAAAATCTAAGATATGATCTATCAAGGAACTCTTGAATATGGCATTCTGGATCCTCAAATTTTATTTTCAACTATTTCCTTCATGTTTCGGCCTGGTGCCCAAAATTTCTGATACTGTAATGTTGTAGAATGAAACTAGAAACTAGAAACTATAATCAGCCAAGGCAAACATGGATATTTGTGATGAGCACTGAAATGAGGAAAAGTGAATAATTAAGGTTTACCTCCCATTTTTAAAGCAGTTTACTGACCAACCCACAGTGACCTAGTTTGCATCTATGTAAAGAGTACTTTACAGTACTCTTACAGGAGAGTAAGAGTAGGCAGATCTGAAGGAAGAGGTGTGAGACAGAGGGGCATGGATAGTGCTAAGCCATAGACTGGTCAAGGGTAGGACACGACTAAATGGTTGATGACAACAACATAAAGAGTACATTCTTATATTATGCTATATTATACAAAAACACAGTAATATTATGCTACATTTTAAACAAAGCTATCATGTTGTTAAGGTAAGAAAAAAAGCTCGAAACTGTAGGTATTGGGGAAAACTATAGGAATGACATGATTTCATTTCCTTGAACCTAGCCAAATTTTGTTATACTACCTGAACAATTAATAATACCTTGATTGGCCATGAATGTACCCATTACCAAATGCAACATTCTTATCCTGTTATGTTGTTTTGTTTTTAATGTGTTTTATTTTAATCTTGGTCTATGACCGAATAAAATTCTCTTTTTGTCTTTCTCTAGGAATAACATGCCAGATATAAGACATTAAAAGCTCTGAGCTATGAATGAAACTTTGGTGCTGTTTGTAATGTCATAAGATGTGAGTGGTCAAAATTGCTGCTGAAAATATGTCACAATAATAATTATATATATATATATATATATATATATATATATATATATATATATAAAAGAAATGTGGATAAGGCCATTTCAAGGTGAGAAAGGGAAGACAGCAAGGAATACATATACAATTTGATTTTTATCTAGACTGTTGTTACATTTTATATTCTTTTTGTACATGTTCTTATTATCTTAACACGCATACCTGGTAGCTTACTTTGGAATCTTGCCCCATGCTTAGGAACTGAAGATTATTCCTTGTCCTGCCACTGATCTAATTTATGTTGTTTGAGAATGAGAGTATCAGTTCCTGCAGAATTTCTGCAGAGAGAGAGCAAAGAGACAAATGAGGAGAACTGCATTATGATATAATTACACATACAGTACATATTATATATCTGCATGTTTACATATACATACACACCACAAAGACATATATATATATATACATACACAAACACTTCCTTTTTCAGTTAATATGATTTATTTTCCAGGTTTACAGCATGGTGAATGATGCAAAATATATAGAAGGTCACAGCAGCAAACTGATCAGTGTGACTACAAGTTCGGATTTTTATGGTAAAATATTTTTATGGTAAGCATGTGTTTTGTAAAATAATTCTTTTCCTAGACCATTAATTTTTATGATCAAATTAAATTAACCTTGAGTGGCATCATTCATACAGAATTAGAAAACCTCAAATAGACAAATACAATGAGGAGAAAGACAAGAGGAAGGAGGGGTGAACATCAAAAGAGCAGCATAACATAATGGCAAGTAAGGAATGGAGCCTAGAATTCTTCAAAATTTCCAGTTATCTCCTTTTAACAAGATTATCTGCATCCTTTTCTGTTTCTTCTTCTTGTTGTTCTTTTTTTTTTTTTTTTGATAGACCATCTGCCAAACCAGTCTTCATTACAGAGGATTGGGCCAAACTGTGCATTACAGATGGAATTTTTTGCCACAAGGAATGCTCTTTGGAGCCAAGCTGCTTGAGGTCCAATCTAAGCCCATAAAACCAAAATGTAATTTAGTGCAAGACTGAAATATTTATATACTTTGCAACAGTAGAAAAAAAAATGATCGAGCATTATTATTGCATATGGGCCAATGTTGCACTCCTATCTGTAGATGATTACCCAATTAATATACAATCCACAATAATTTGCTGCATTATCTTGCAGAATGTTCAAATGGAGATTTCTAAGTTGGTTTGTGAGTTGTCTGACTTGTCTCCCAATACTTGCCTAAAACCTAAGTGGTAACAGGATGAGACAGGGTAGATCAACTATAAAACACTTACATTTTGCTTCGCTCTTAATTAGAACTTCCAAAGGGGAAACTTATTTGGACAAGAGACAAAATCCTATGTAGTTTTTATGTGCGCAGTTTTTTCCAATTCAATTCCAAAACATTGAAATTGTCTTTGGTTGGACTCATTTTTTAAAGTTTTAAAAAAAGAATCTATGAAAATTGCATAAAAATGATACCTGTTACTAAAGGTACTAAAATCATGTTTGTTTTAGTTTATGCTATCTGTCACCTTACCTGAATTTTCTTTATCTGTGTAACTTTGCTTATGAGGCAAAATTTTGAAGCAACTGTATTTAAGTCAAAAGAATTCTTCTTTCCAAACTGCATCTGAAGGACTGGACCAACATTTCATTTTTTATTGAAGATCCCAAAGTTTTGGAATATAGTTACTAAATTTTCTCCTTTTGCTTCCTGAATGAATTGGATAATGTGCTTTCACTTAATTATTAACCCCCCAATGCCACTCTGGAAATGTATACATTGAACTGAATGCAGTCTTTGACACAGACAAACATATTGGGAGATAAGCACACAGAAATGTGTGGGGGAAAATATCACATAAACCCTTCTGGGAGCACAATTTCACTATCAATGTATAGTACAAAATGAGGTTCCTTACATGTGGCATTTTCTGATTTCTGGACTGTATGGGCTTGTGGTATTCTTTATTGAAGTGACAAAGTTGAAGAGGGAGTAAAAGAACAAAGAAACAGAAGCAAGATTCCCATGTCTCCAGAGCATAGTCTCTGTGTAAATGTGTCTGCATGCTGGGAAAGTTTTCTATACTCAAAAGGACAATTTAATAACCTTGAGAGTTTTGCAGTGATCCTGCAGAATGTGATTTTTAAGACTTTTGCAGAGTTGCTACAACTGAGATCCTGTGAAGCAGACACATGTTCTGCAAGTCACTGTGAGAAAGGTCTTGAAAAAATCCATCTGTTCTGACAAAGTGCATGAACTTAGATTAACCAGCCCACTTATATAAATATTTTTGGAAACACTTGTGGAAAACAAAGTGGAATTTTCTATTTAATAGGTCTGACTTGTGCGCATACGTGTGTGGGGGAGGGAGGGGGTGAAGGAATCTTAATGAACTAGATAAGCTAATCTGAATACATATTGTACAGTAGATATAGATCTGTAGAACTATCTTAATCATCTCTTGGAAACTAGTGAAGTCTCGATATATGCAAATTATACTTCTTTTTAGAACATGACATCATCATACAAACCTTCAGGGGAAATGAGGAGAATAGCAGAAGAGAATGTGCATACTTTTCTAGTATGTGAAAAGGAATTTGGGCATCATCCAAATTCTAAGTGTCCTATTCGGTGCAGCTCCAGTACAGATTTTGCTATGGATCGTGAAATTCTTCAATAATTTGCGTAATCTCCATTTTTCCATTTTGGTGCCCCGGACATTGATCTTTCTACACATCTGTGACTCAATACTTTTATATATTCAGTGCACTATACAGCGTATTAAGAAACAAAATGTTTTGTTTGTGGGAGCAAACAAATACTTCAGCCTTTAAAATATTAAACTATATTTTATACACAAATGGAACAGAGTCCTGAAAACTTAAAAGAAAGCACCTTTAGACTAAGGAAATGTATAAGATAGAGATAAGACTATAAAAATATAGTAAGTATACAATCTTTCTCGTCTTTTCCAATTTCCAAGTATAGTCCTTCCTCACACTATTACAAATACATGTTTTCATTTATAAACATATATTTTAGTTTGCACAGTGAAGGAAACCATGTGAAAGAACTGTCATATATCCACAACCCATTTACTTTTCTGATAAAAAGATTGATAAAATAGCTTTTCTGTTGTGTAATTTTTAAATCATTATTATAAACATTTTCTACATTTAAATACAGTTCTCAGCAGTAGTACTGATGCAGTAGTACTCAGCAGTCTGCTGTTCTTTAAGTTCCTGATAATCAAATAACAAACAATTTTAGAATTGTTGATGCTGATTTATCATTTCTGCTGAAGCAAACATTTTCAGTAACAATTGGTTTTACATCTGTGGTGGGTTGCTACCGGTTCGGTCCAGATCTTGCGAACTGATAGTAATGGCGGCAGGAGGCTCCGCCCACCCACCCGGACATCATCATGGATAATGTGCACATGGGCAGAAATGCCATGCATGAGCAAATCGAGTGCGCATATGCATGCGCTGTGCTCCCATTGCAAACTGGTAGCGAAGGTAAGTGGAATCCACCCCTGTTTTACATCCTTAGAATTATTTAATTGAAATTATATACATCCCCTTTTTATTTATTTTAAAATGAAAGCGAGAATAAGGTTCTTTCTTTATGTTTTAGCACCTTTAGCACCAGAATTATGGGAGTTGAAGTCCACAAGTCTTAAAGCTGCCAAGTTTGGGGATTCCTGTGTTAGAGGATATTTACTGCAGGATAATCAAGGTCCCTCATTTATATCAGGACACCTGGCATTCTTTCAAGAAGTATAACTCACTCAGGCCAACTGGAAAATGTGTTTTCTGTTCCATGCAATCTAATTAGGGATATGGAAATGGTGATGAAGTAATCTGTTTAGTATTTAATGTTCTAATAAATAAAATTATTTTCCTTTTAAACTCTGTAGCTTTTATAAAACGTAGGAAAATTTTAAAAAACTAAAGTGGGTTGGGGAAGAAAGTTTAAGTTTTCTATAACTGGTGTATTGTCCAATCCAGGCTAGAGAAAGAAAGGAAGGTAGGCAAGTAGATAGGTAAGAAGGAAGGAAGGAAGGAAGGAAGGAAGGAAGGAAGGAAGGAAGGAAGGAAGGAAGGAAGGAAGGAAGGAA
>WNWU01000007.1:2581929-2597707 GCA_012654045.1 Ptyas mucosa | reverse complement strand
GAAGGAAGGAAGGAAGGAAGGAAGGAAGGAAGGAAGGAAGGAAGGAATTCTTTGTATAACTTGATTTTTTTTTCTAAGTAAATACAATTGTATTGTCATAATATAGTCTTAATATGACTATTGAAAAGAAATCAGAAATTTGCTGACAAGTTGCTCACATCTTAATAAGTATCAAATTGCCACTTAAATTTCCTAAATGAAGATATAATAAGTATAAAGGAAATCTTGTTTGATTATTTCTACATTTGAAATATATAGAAAGTGCAGGATACAATTTGTCTTATAAGGAACAGAAGCAGCAGAAGCAGGAAATCTTAAAAGCATATACACCTGTCAATGCCCAAGTGAATGAACCTGCTGTTACTGAATAAAGCATCTGGTTAAAATAAGTAGGAAAGCAAACCTTCTATTAGTAAATCCATCTATCAAAAGGATGAAAAAAAACCCCAGTCCCTTTTATCTGTTGACAGTTCAGCTCTATAACAGCAGACAGGCATTTAAAAGGGCTGAGTGTCTATCCCACTCCTTAAGCTACTAACAAGCCAAATAACACCCAACCCTGGTAGCATGTTTTTCTTAGTATGTTTCATCACACTGAACTTTTGGTTTCTTGAAAGCCTCCCTACAGTCCTGAGCACCTGTATACACTCTGCTTTCCTGACCTTACCTTATTCAACTTAACCCATGTGTTCTTTTTTTGTTTTCTATGTTTTTCATTTATTTATTTGCAGTGTTCACCTTTTAATATTTTTAGGGACTCACATCCTTATGATTTTCTCTTCTTAGTATCTCCTGCAATGAAGTCCTACTTGTCATTGCTCTGAATTTATTAATATCTGGGTTCAAGTCCAAAATATTTGTTTGACTATGCTCAGTGTTGGCTTTCATTGCACAATTCCAGTTTTTCCTAGGGTTTTTTTTTTTTTTTGCTATTTTCGTTTTCTCAAGTAACCCTTTGTTGAGTCCTCGCACTTACGACCAAGTCCTCGCACTTACGACAGCCGGCTCTGATTGGTTAAGACGCATGGACTAGCCGGCGGGAGAATACTGTGTTTCCATTGGTTGCTTAGTTTGACAGCTACAGTATAAATAGCTGTCAAACGCCTAAGCCCTGTTCTGTTTTTCCTGTTCAGCTTCTACAGCTGTTGTTAGCAATAATAAAGAGTTCCTGTTTGACTTAACCTTGTCTCGCCTCAGTTAGTGGGACCCTGGGTCGCCCTACAGAGCACTGGCGACGAAGGATGGGATCTCGGGCGTGAGGAGACAGGTGGTCAGCAGCTGAAGTCAGTAGCGCTAAGCCAAGTCGCTAGCTGAGTCACTTAAACGACGAGACGTCGTTAAGAGCATTACTGACAGGAACAGAACCCGTCCTTGTAAGGATGGCACCTCCAACATTCACTCCCTTCAACCAAGCCACAGAAACTTGGAATTCTTATGAGGCACGGTTCGAGTGTTTCCTGGAGGCGAACGATTACACTGGGCTGACCAGCAGCCGAAAAAGGGCGCATTTCTTAAATGCCTGCGGTCCCGAGATGTTCGCAGTCGCGCTGGCCCTGCTAGCCCCTGTCCCTGTCCAGTCAGTACCATGGGAGGTCCTGAGGGAAAAACTCAAGCGCCATTATGAGCCCACACCATCACGCATCGCGCGCAGGTTCGTTTTTAGACAGATCCTGCAGGCAGAGGGAGAATCTGTCAATCACTACATTGCCTCCCTCAGGACTGCCGCCTTGAATTGTGAGTTTACCGAACTAGAAGACTCCTTACTGGAGCAGTTTGTCTGCGGTGTGAGAGACCTGAGGGTGCAACGCCACTTGCTAGAAAAGAAAGAGCTGACCCTTGCGATGGCCCTTGAGGAGGCTCAGGCTTGCGAACTATCAGGCAAGTCCACCTCAGAGATCCGTAAGTCACAAGCCGTTTTTCCCGCCACTAAGCCCAGCACCGTCCACTCTGAAGCGTTTGACCCTGAGGAAATTGAGGAAGAGGAGGACGAAGTCAGCCGCCTCAAAACCTTCAAGGGCAAAAGAAACACCGCAGACAAGGACTTCTCAGGGTCTCCTTGCCAGGGTTGTGGTGAAATGCACCCCAGAGCGGCTTGCCCTTTTAAAACCACTATATGCCGAAGATGTGGAAAAAAAGGGCACTTGGCAAGAGTCTGCCGGGCTAACCTACAAGGCTCACAGCCAAAACCCCAGAGAAGACCGTATCACAAACCAAACAGATCGAACGATGACTGTTTTGCCATCTCAAGAAGCAACAACGTCCCTGCGGTGTCTGCCCGCCAGGCCAAAATTAGCTCCAACAAAAAAATTTATATAACTGTAACCATTGAAGGGGCACCATGCCGAATGGAGGTCGACACGGGATCTTCTAAATCCCTGATCTCCTGGTCCACCCTGAAGAAACTGGCGCCAAAATTACAAAAAAACTCGCTTCAGCCATGCCAAGTACATCTCAGAGACTATCAAGGAAACGACATTTCTATCCTGGGTGGCGCCCAGCTCCTGGTGGAACACAAGACCTTCACTGGCAAACTACCCCTTCTCATCGTCCGAGATTCCCTGCCAAGCCTGCTAGGGCTCGACTGGTTTGGCGCCCTGGGACTTGGCATAACTGGCATCCACTCAACCAATCCAGATAACTTTGATGACATCATGGCCGAATTCGCAGACGTCTTCGACGATAAGTTGGGTAAATATAAGGGATCACCCATCTCCCTAAATTTGGACCCCCAGGTGGCACCCATTAGGCTTAAGCCCAGGCGGGTACCTTTTGCACTCAGGCCCCTGGTTGAGAAAGAATTAGACAAACTCATAGCCCAGGGGGTACTAGAACCCACTGACCACGCCCCTTGGGAGACCCCTATAGTCCTCCCAATCAAGCCAGATGGGTCTTTGCGCATCTGCGCTGATTACAAGAGTACCCTAAATAAGGCGCTCCAAGCCCATCCTTACCCGGTGCCCGTAGTGCAACACCTGTTGCACTCATTAGGCACGGGCTCCATTTTTGCCAAGCTGGACATGGCACAAGCCTACCAGCAGCTCCCAGTTGATTCGGCCACAGCTGCAGCTCAAACCATTGTCACCCATAGGGGAGCATTCAAGTGCCGCCGCCTCCAATTTGGCATAAGTGTAGCCCCGGGCATCTTTCAGGGCCTTATGGAGCGACTCCTGCATGGTCTGCCAGGAGTCGTTCCATATTTTGATGACGTTCTCATCTCTGCCCTCAGTCAGTCTGACCTCAAAGACAAATTAAGAGCGGTCCTACGCCGTTTCCAAATGGCTGGGCTCAAACTCAAGCGGGCAAAGTGCAGAATAGGGGTACCCCAGGTGGAGTTTTTAGGTTACCTGATCGATGCCAATGGCATCCATCCCACACCTACGAAAGTGGCTGCCATAAAAAAAGCCCCCACCCCTGCTAACAAAACTGATTTACAAGCCTTCCTCGGCCTCTTAAATTTTTACTGCTCATTTTTGCCCCACAAGGCTTCTGTGGCAGAACCATTGCACCGCCTTTTAGATAAAGGCACACCTTGGCATTGGGGCCCCCGGGAAGCTGCTTCCTTCGCAGCTGTCAAATCCCTCCTAACCTCCGAGGCTGTCTTAGTGCAATACACTGACCGCCTTCCTTTAGTCCTTGTTGCAGACGCTTCCCCCTTTGGAATTGGAGCTGTCCTAAGTCACACCCTTCCTGATGGCACAGAGGCCCCCATCGCCTTCTATTCTAGGACGCTCTCCTCTACAGAGCGAAATTATGGCCAGATCGACAAGGAAGCGCTGGCTGCGGTGGCAGCCATCAAGCGCTTCCACGACTATCTGTACGGCCGTCCCTTCACCCTGGTCACTGACCACAAGCCCCTCTTGGGCATCCTGGCTGGCAACATACAAACGCCCCAGGTCCTTTCCCCCCGCATGTTACGGTGGGTCGAATTCCTAGCCGCCTACTCTTATTCCCTCATTCATCGGCCTGGCAAACATCTGGCCCATGCCGATGCCCTCAGCCGCTGCCCCTTACCCATCTCTGTCTATGACCCCTCTCCTGCAACCCAAGTCCTCCTCATTGAGGCCTTACAGTTACCCATCTCGGCCTCTGACGTGGCTGCCCACTCTGCCAAAGACCCTACCATTAGCACAGTTTTGGACTAGGTGCGCAGGGGATGGCCGCAAGGGCCGGTAAGCCCTGAGTTCAAACCATACCACATTAGGCAGCACGAGCTATCAGTACAGCGAGGGTGTTTACTGTGGGGGAATAGAGTGGTAGTGCCAGCCAAACTCCAGCAGCCAGTTTTGGAGTCTCTGCATGAGGGGCACCCGGGGATAGTTAGGATGAAATCGTTAGGACGCAGCTACGTCTGGTGGCCAAAGTTTGACCAAGCGGCCGCCCAGTGGGTAGCAGGGTGCCAGCCGTGCCAACTATCCCGACCTGTGGCCCCCGCGGCCCCAGTCAAAGAGTGGGAAATGCCAAAGTCGCCCTGGTCAAGACTCCATGTGGACTTTGCCGGCCCCTTTCATGGGCGAAACTTCCTGGTGGTGGTAGATGCCTACTCGAAGTGGGTGGAGGTTGTCACCATGGCATCTACCACAGCAGCAGCCCTAATCAGGGCACTACAGAGCCTATTTGCCACGCATGGGTTGCCCGATGTCATCGTCTCAGACAACGGCCCGCAACTGACTTCCGCGGCTTTTCAAGTTTTCCTGGCTGGCCACGGAATCCGGCATGCCAGGGTGGCACCATTTTGCCCGGCCAGTAATGGCCAAGCAGAGAGGGCAGTGAGGTCAGCCAAAGAGGCTCTCTCACGTTTTACCGATGGGGACTGGCCGGAGAGAGTGTCTCGCTACCTGTTGGCACAGCACGTAACTCCATGCCCTTCTACCAACAGGAGCCCAGCAGAACTTCTAATGGGCCGACGGCTCCGCACTGACCTCGACCGCCTGCACCCTTCCTATTCCCCGGAGAAGCCCCCAGACTCAACCAGCCGCTACCGCAGATTCAATATAGGGGACCCCGTCTATGCCCAGAACTTTGGGGGGGATCCGAGATGGCTTCCGGGGACTGTCGAACAACACACTGGTCCCTACTCCTACCAAATCCGGCTACCCGATGGCAGACTCTGGCACCGCCACCTAAACCAACTTAGGGGCCGAGTGACAGGCCTGTCAGGAAACACTGCTGACCCAGATGACCGCACAACCGTTCCAGTCCCTGACTTCACACCAGAAGTTCCTGACTCAAACGCGCTACCGGAGCCCAACTTACCTGATGAACCGAGTCAGCTGCAGGACGATGAGGCCGCTTCCGAAGTTCTAGACGAGTCGCCTGGAGTTCCGCCGGCACTACAGACACCTCCTACCTCTTCGACTGCCGCCCCCGAACTGCGTAGATCTAGTCGGACGCGCAGGCGCCCAGCATACTTAGCCGACTACGCCTGCTCCGTCCAAGGGGGAAGGGGTGTTGAGTCCTCGCACTTACGACCAAGTCCTCGCACTTACGACGGCCGGCTCTGATTGGTTAAGACGCATGGACTAGCCGGCGGGAGAATACTGTGTTTCCATTGGTTGCTTAGTTTGACAGCTACAGTATAAATAGCTGTCAAACGCCTAAGCCCTGTTCTGTTTTTCCTGTTCAGCTTCTACAGCTGTTGTTAGCAATAAAGAGTTCCTGTTTGACTTAACCTTGTCTCGCCTCAGTTAGTGGGACCCTGGGTCGCCCTACAGAGCACCCTTCCTAATTATTCTTTTATCAATCCAGGAATAGCTGATCACATTATATTTTTCCTCATTTGCCGAACATGAAAGTTATCAGTAAGATTTTCATGAAATGGTCATACTCGCCAGGATTTATTTCCCATCAGATGCAGGGACATCTATTGTTGGCCTATGAAATCACTACTATCTCATGCCTGAAAAGGTACGCAGTTTTTCTTTTGGAAAGCTTCATTCATTTTTCCTTCATTGGGTACAGGCTCATACCTGGCCAACATTACTGGGGTTAGGCAGTTTCTAAATTTCATGTATTATTATAGTTGATTGCATGATTAGCCAGACATTTAAAAGGAGTTTGGCATTTATCTATTTCCAATTACCTGGGATAGGCAGATGTTGCTTAATAATAACAATATCATTACTTAATTAACAAAAATATCTGTCTATCACAGGTCTTATTAATGTCTTCTGGTATCTCTTGCCATTGACCTTGCTATGTGAAGCTGATGGGAACAGAAGATTAAGTTGTTCCCAGGTTGTCCACTTCGATTCTTTTAATACATTAAATGAAAATATAAGTTTGTTAGCATTCTGTGGAAGGTGTTTTTTGTATAGCTAAACCTTTGTTTCCTGTATTATGACTGTATTGTTCATTGTTCATTATATTTTATATAAAATAATAAACAGTGGAAATAGAAAGGTTTTTAAAAGAAAGATTACTAGGAACTATTTTGATGCATAACTGAAACTTTGATTTTTTTCCCCTCCAAAGATCTGAAACCTACAAAATTCAATAGCAAACTATTCTGTTTGGGATTGTAAAAAAAAGCTATACTTAACATTTATGCTTTGGTAGGCACTTTGATCACACACACACACACACACACACACGCAGAGAGAGGGGGGGGGAGAAGGTAAACATTTCAGAAGGACAGATGGGTAGATATATATTTTTATGCAACAGTAATTTTAAAATGGAGGATAGACATTTACTTGGATAGACACTTATTTGGTGTGTCTCTTGTTTTTATCTTTATTTGGGTAAACAACTTGTTTCAAACTATTTCATATCAAAAACTATCCTTAAGTAAGAAACTTAAAAACTCAAATGGATGGTGAATGTACCCCAAATAGTAAGAAAGATAAAAAGAGTGAAAGGCCAGCAATTACCTAGGGAAGAACCAGTGTGTAATCTTTTAGCTTCAACATTTACTTTTTCTACTACTGGGAGACAAGGTGGATGAAGAGCAGGGAAACCAAAATTGATTTGCAATTTATTACTTCAGAAGTTTGATTTTGGCTTCTTAGATAAAATTATTCATGTGAACAATGATCTGATTATTTCTAGTTTACCAACATCAATAGAGATTGTAATAATAATTTAAAGTATAAATTACCCAGTAGGTTATAAGCAAACATCTTTAAGATTTTTTAAAAAAATTAATTGCTATACACACACATTCCACAAACGCTGCTATTTTTTATTCAGAATATTACACTGCAGACCAAAAGATTGAAATCTTAGATGTAGAAGTAGATGTAGATGTAGATGTAGAAGTCCAACACAATACTGGGATATGGTGTATTTCAGAGTATGCGTGTATGTTAGTCAATTCCTGCTCCTGTAGAATAGTAGCAGAGGTCTGTTTCTATTGATTACATTTAATTCAATTTAGGTCAGAAATATCTAGGTCAGAATAGCTGATGTAGCTATGAAGCATTTGACAGGCAACTGTAACATTTTAATCACATCCCAAGATTCTAAGAAATCTGAAATGTTTTATAAATGTTAAAAATTTGGCTTCACTTACTCCCAAAGGATGGTTAGTTTCAGAAATCTTAATAAAGTAACAAAACATGGCCAAAGGAACACAGCATTTCTGAGCAATGATGACAGAAATCCTAGGCAGTAGTTCTTGTAGCCAGGTAAAATTTTACAGAACTGGCCAACAGAAAACATTACTGTGGGAGAAAGGAATCAACACTGCAAAGGTTTCCAGAATATTATATTGTTCTAGCGTTGTGTAAATATCCCAAATCTAAAGCAGAACGTTTATGTAAAAGATGCCAAGTCAGTCTCTCAGTACATATTCTATTTTCAATTAGTTGCAGAATATGTTTTTATGCTTAATGACATTACAGATTAATCCAAATATGCAGTGTATTTGTGAAGCTTACTACTATTTATTTCCATCATAAAATAGAGACAGTCTTTTGAAGTCTATAATGGAAAAAAGCTATTACTAAAAATAGATTTTAATTTCAAAGATTACAAAAATAAATAATAATAGGACAATTAATTGATATTTTAATAGAAACTTTTTGTAATCTAAATAAATTTCTTGTTCATTTCAGTGAATCTTAGAGTGGAACTTCCTGATAGATTCAGAGAAATTTATACTATGCATGATACGATTCTTAAGCATTGTTTTTTAAAACCTAATGTAAGAAAGAATAAGTTTCTGGAAGAAGTTAGTTGTGGGGATGTATTTCAATAACCTGTATCAAAGCAGATTTTAGTATGAGATATCACAATCCAAAATCATACAATTTTTATTTATAACTATTATGAAAGTTTGCAAGAAATCCCATGGAAGCCAAACAATCATGTGTTGGCAGAATGAATGCATACCAAAACTTTATTATGGGGAGAAAATGATTATTTATTTGTGAGGTTTTTTAGCTAAGACTTCATAAGTTTCTGAACAAGGAAGCACTGTTGTGACTTTCCATATGGCACATATTTGGAGTCAAGTCACAATATTATTTATTCGAGTAGGGCCTGCTTGCAATCAAGGATAATACTTTCTCTAATGGTCAGAAACTTCTAAGCCAGGGAAAAAAATATGAAAGAGTGTGGACATCTTGAGGTGTACAAAATCATGTGTAACATCAGAACTTGGACAATGTTTCTTTCAAATATTAAAACTAAGACCATCCAATAAATCTGGTTAGAAAGAAATTTAAAATAGACAAAAAGAATCACTTATTCACATAAATAGGAGCTTACCAACACAAGGCATGGCGTTGGCTAACAACTTGAATGAATTACGATAAATTCATTCAGTCAAGGGCTATTGTTCTTGAAGACAATCATACCTTCAGCCTGGGAACAATATTCCTTCAAATATTAGTTACAGAGAATATGTCTCTTTCTTGTAGAGGAATCTTGGTGATCACTGTTGGAAAAGGCTGGAATAAGATGTGCCACCGTGTGATTCATTAATGATGTATTTGTGTTTCTATGGATGATCCATTTGGATCACATTCTTTCAATAAGTTCTGCATAGATGGCAGTTATGATGTATATTACATCTTTGAAAGAGGAAGTCAAGCAATTTTAACAGAGGGGGATTGTGTAAGAAGACTGGAAAAAAGGAAATAAAGATGCTGCAGAAGCTTATATGAGTACTTGGCCTTACATAATCTTTCAAAAATTCATAAAAATCTGGATCCTCAATGGATCACCAGGCAGGAACAAATTTCATTAATACGGGCTTTCAATCTCATTTTGTTCATAAGTATTCCTTTAAAATCCAAAGACTGGTGCATTCTGCCATTCTTGCATATGCAATAATATTAAATCTTCAATAATTAATTGAATTCACATTTTCATAGGAATCCAGTAACAATCATGCTGCTTGGATTCAATATACTGAAGTCTCTGTTAGTTCACAGAAATTAAATCTGTTAACTTTAAGGCATTTTTGCATAAGTGCATAAAATTGCAGTGAAGATGTCCCTTTCTATTTCTTCAACAAGTGATATTAAATGCATCAAGAATCCTTTGCTGAAATAGTTTATATAATCTAAACTATTTGTGTGTGTGCATGTGTGTGTGTATGTGCATATATATTTGTATGTGTGTGTATGTGTATACATCAGGGGTGAAATCTAAAAATTTTCGCTACTGGTTCTGTGGGCGTGGCTTGGTGGTCAGGTGACTGGATGAGCATGGCTTGGTGGTCAGGGGGACGTGACCAAATCAACATCACTTCTTTGCCCTTTTCTAACCTACAAAACACAACACAACTGGCTCACCCACAATGTAAAAGCAGCTGTGCTAGGCACAAAATGGCCCCGCAACAAGCAGGAACCTCACAGGCACAAAAAGTCCAAAAAACCAACTTTCACACTTTACGCACACACAACACAACACAACACAACACAACTGCCTCATCCACAATGTAAACTCAGTTGTGCTAGACCCAAAATGGCCCCTGCAACAAACAGGAACCTCACACAGCCACAAAAAGCCCAAAAAACTAAACTTTAAATGGCTAGGTCTAAAAAAGAACAACTAAAAAAACCCGCAATTAACTATTTTTTTAAAGCTCCCAAAGGGGAAAAAAACTTATCCAACAAGGCAGGCAGGCAGGCAGGCAGGCAGGCAGGCAGATAGAGCTGCTCACCGATGAGCTTGATTGCAGGTAGGGAGATTCAGTTGCTTGCTGATGCAATGGATTGCAGGGATTACAGCAAGCGAAGCAAGGCAGGCGTGCAAAGGTAAGCAAGCTGGAGGCTGGGGGGAGGGGATTTTTGCTATCGGTTTTCTGAACTGGAGCACCACCATCACTACCTACTCACCTGAGCCAGTCCGAACCGGGAGCATTTCACCCCTGGTATACATACATTTTAAATTATAATCAGTATATTGTTTGTGTGTATACCAACACCCAAGTGCACACACACACACACACTTTAAGTTATATATAGTATGTTCAAAATGTCCTAATTCCTGCATTTTCATTGTCAAAATTTACAACAGGTTCTTTGTCCCAGAGTATGTTTTCTAATAAAATGCAATGATCCCAATTTTCTCATTCTCCTGATGATGGTGAAGGTAAATGGTAGTCCTTTCCTGCCATAATCTCTACTTCCTTCCAAGTAAATGCAGCAGCAGGTGCCCTTTTCCCCAGATTCCCTCCCTGACTCCTCACTGTGGAGTAGTTTCCATTTATAGATGAAGAAGAAACTCAGTAGATGATAAGGAAATCATACTTTGTAGAGATGCCACCCATAAAGCACCATAAAGCAAGCTGAGGTTCAGGATTTCTGTGGTGTTTGTAAAGGTAGAGAGATGTAGTCAAGACGAGAGAGAGAGAGAGAGAGAGAGAGAGAGAGAGGGAGAGAGGGAGAGAGGGAGGGAGAGAGAGAGAGAGAGAGAGAGAGAGAGAGAGATCTTTAGCAGTTTCACTGTGATGCATATTTTAAATCTGAGACTAGCATTCATTACTGGCAGAATCAACTATGTTTGTAGAGTGAGACACTCCTCTATTGCCAAATATTGCTTAACTGGGTACTGATTTTTTTTTCCTGTTGGATTTATCCCTTGTGAAACAGACTATTGATATGAATGGGAGGGAAAATCGTAAGTAAAATTTTACTTGCAGCACAATGCACTAAAAACCATGATTTGACTAGCCTTGTCTAGAAATATTTATTTTAAGTGAAAAAGCTCAGATGTTCAGTCAGATATGCTATTGCTGTTCAGATGCTTGACTTTGTTTGAGTTAAAACCTTTTCCTGTTACAGAACTGAATGTGCAGATAACATCTAGGTTACTTATAGTACAGATCAATGTGGGTAGGACAGATCAGTTACAATATGTACTGCATATGTGACTTCCTGGAAGAAGGAAAATCTATTACATGATTATATGTGACAAAAAGCCCAAATGCTAAAATATCTGTAGGGGTTGTTTTTTTTGCATGAATTCATCTCATGTGAGCAGTATTCTGCAGATTTTCAAATAGTTGAAAATTATCAATATATCTGCAATTATGAACAAACACATTTTAGCGTAGGAAATGAGATTGAGATAAAAGATCCTGAGAAAAATAAATTAGCACCCTGGCAATTAATATATACCTTAAGTAATGATTAGACAACCCTGTGTTAGTTGGCTAGTTATATGTTTTTTCTGTGGATCAGACAATCTTAAGTAAAAGATTAAGTGCAAGCATATGGGATGTCTACAAAATACTCTGTTCCCAGGAAAGAATTCAGAAAGCAGGTTTTATAGGCTGGGTATTATAGCCTGGCTAGTTTCTATCTTTAGTTTAAAATATAGTTTCTTTGTTTTATATATATATATATATATATATATATATATATATATATATATATATATTCAAACCTTTCTCTATTCAAGGATAGAGGCAGAGGTAGAAATGCATATGTTAATCCTTTTCTCAGAAGTGAGTAATTACATTAAGTTTCTTAGTATCAGAAGTTTGATACTAATGAGGTAATGTAGACATTGGCCAGCCTATTTCTTCTTGGTCTGGGACCTTCTTGGCCCAAGACCTGCCCAGAATTACATGACTATAGTGAACTTCTGGATTTCATTCTTAGTCTCCCATTCTCTTAAACAGACTAATAATATCTATAGGGAAACTGATTTAATTTAATTTAATTCATTCAATTTAGGCACTGCCTGTCTCTGGTCAATTCACAATAAAACCAAATAAGGTAAAATATAAAATATGAATAGAATTATAAATAATAAATAGAGAACAAGAGAGCAAATCCAGTCAACAACACTCCCCCATGCAAACATATTCAACGTGGATTCTAATGATCCTAACCAAAGCTGGGAGAACAGCCAGGTCTTTGAACTGTCCAGGATGGGAGTGACACACATCTCAGGGGAACATCATTTCACGGGACAGGAACTGTGACATAGATAGTATGCTTCCTGGATTCAGATGGATGGCATTGCTTAATTGAGGAAACCCAAAGGATGCCAAGCTATCCTCTCATACTGATTGGGCAGATATTAAATAAGAAGATAAACAGTTATTGTGCCATGAGATGTGTAAGAGTAGTATTATAAAGCACATTAAAGTTGCTACGAATAATAATAAACATGAAAAATTTGTAATTTCAATTTATTTAGTAACAAACTGTTTCATTTTACCTCTATTAAATTTTATATGAAGTCATTTGGGTGAGGATTGTGTTGGTCAGTGCCCGCTTTGAATACTCTGTGCAATTTTGGGCACCATATTAAAAAAAATGTTCAGAGAAATTGGAACATGTTCAGAGAAGGACAAAAGAGTAGTATTGCAAAGGAGACTTGTGGAAAGACCAAACAAATAGGATATATTTAGCTCTAAGAAAAGAAAACTGAACGAGTATCTTTAAAAGTGTCCAGGATAATCAAGTAATTAAGTTACAGAGATCCAGTTGAATATTTGGAAAAATGTCATAATTATAAAGAAATCTTATAATGGAACTAATACCAACTGGTAAGCTTTCCTTCACTGGATATCACAAATCAGAACATCCATCTGTCAATGCTGATTTAATTTGCATTTCTGCCCTGAGCAAGAAGAGTTTGGATTGAGTGACCTAAATGAGTCCTCCCAACTCTATGACTCTAGGCAGATATAACTTCTTCATATTCTCTACCTGCTCACAAAGCAAAACAAAAACATCTTAATTGACCAGCCATTCAAAACTAGAAACATTTCTAGAAAGTGGGTACTACAATGGACAGCAACTCTTTACCTTTAATTGGCTTCTAATGAAATTTACACATCTTCTCAAATATCTTGTCTTACATCCATATGCATCCAATAGTCTGCAGCTATCAACCCTTCCAACAAATTGAAGCACTTGACTTCTAAAAAATAGACATGCACGTGCAAATCAGCTTGCTTAGATACCCTGTCATGTTGCTTTCTAAACCCATTATGGACAGCTAGTTTGATGCAGTGGGTAAAATGCTGGCCTAGAAATCAGGATATTGTGCGTTCTAGTCCTGTCTTACAATGAAAGCCAATTGGGTGATTTTGGGCCAATCACTCAGTCTCAGCTCAACACAGTTGAGTATATATGTTTTCTGCCTTGAGTTACCTACAAAGTGATAAAGATGGGATAAAAATATATTAAAAATTTCTTTCTCTAAGCCTGGTTACACAGTATTTCCACATAGTGGATATGTACAGTCAGATATATGCCAAAGCTTTAAAAACCACATTTATTTACTGTAATTTTCATGCAGGAAATGGCAAAATAAAAATCTATACTATCAATTTTCTGTGACCCTATTTCAGTAATGTAATCATGGAAGGAAGGAAGGAAGGAAGGAAGGAAGGAAGGAAGGAAGGAAGGAAGGAAGGAAGGAAGGAAGGAAGGTATCATTTATCTTATGGCTGAGTATGATCTGGCTGGTTGCTTCTGATCTTGAAAAGGAAAGAAGTTTAGCTGAAATATAGCCAGGTACCAATTAACAAAAGTTAGCACTGGTTGCTGCAAATTTTTGTCTATTAGAAAATGTGACTATAGGAAGAGAACAGTTTGGGCATATCCTGTATGATTTAAATAATATTTTCTTTATGTTTGCCATCCTGATATATTTGGATTATTTGTGCAGTAGAGAAAAAGAATATTTAATGACATCCTAGACTAAATAATTCTGTCAATGAGGGGAGTTATTAGGAATTTCCATATGGTGGCTGAAAAGTTACTAACGGCACGTTAATCTTTAAAATCTGCCAAATTAAATATAAATAAGTGCAAATTAATTTGAAAAAAATATATAAAAACTACAAAACAGTAATTTAAACATTAATGAAAAAGACACCATTGTATTAAAGGGCACCATTGACCTAAAATAGTTAGGAAAGAAATGCAGATCCATAACCTTAATAATGTAACAAAAGCTATTATTATAAATACAGATCTGAGGTTTAAACACAGTCAAGCATCTTAAAATTTTAAAAAAGATTATGTTGTTGAGCTTTTGCAGCCATGACCTAGATTTATATTTTACAATTTAGAAGTACAGTAACTTCTTTCCAAGTATTGCTGTAAATATAATAGCTGTCCAATAGCTACAGTTCTTTTAGTAAAATAAAGAGAAACAGGATCTTGAAATGATTACAGAATTTGGTGAGAATTTCATCATCATTACTGAATCCTAATGTTGAAGAAGTCATTGCACACTCTGCAAGTGTATAACTTTTATATTAATTCAAAGTAATGAAACAGTTATATCATTGAATCAAGTAGGCACAATTCCCAATTTAATTATAATTTATCAAATTTATAAACCACCCAACTCCTACCAACACAATAATAAAGTTTCTATATTAGTTAATGCTGACAAGAATATGAAATAATATAAAAAGAGAAACAAAAGAGGAAAGAACCACTTTTGCTTTGTAGATGAGTTAGTCTATAAATATGAAAATATAGGAGTGTGTGTATATGTGTGTGTGTATGCACGCACACACACACAGGAATATATAGGAAATATTTATACATATGTATTATTTTTGAATATGTATGTATATGTGTAAAATGGAATTGTGCATTATCGTGAATGTTCTGATATTTAGGATTCCTAAAGCAGATCAATATAGAAATCTTTAACAAATCTGTATTCATTTTTATGAAGACTGTAATCTTATAGGTTAAGGTATGTATATTTCCTGCCAGGTGGAAATCTTAGCATTAAATTTTGCTTAGTAAGAAACTCTTATTTTTATTGTCTGAAAAATAAATTTAGTGCCCAAGGGATCTGATAAAGAAATGCCAGATGACAAGAAGTCTGAAGATGATTTTATATTACAAAACCAGTGTAAAAGCCAGTATTTCTAAAACTAGGTCTACTGAAAATTAATAGTTTAAAATCCTAAACTTTTTTGCCACTTTGTGCTAATAGAAGGCAAGAAGGCATTTATAGAAAGTTATGCTCTGCTAGTAAAAATATTGATGGTTTAACTTTTACTTTTTGGTTGCTATGTGCTTTGATTATGTGCTTTGTACATGGATATGTAGTAACCCTTTGGATATTTCCAATGAGGTATTTGTTTGGTTTTTCTTTTTCTTACATTTAATTTAGATGCGGCTCTTTAATTTTTTGTAAAAATGAAGATATATTTGTAGCTCTCCAGTGCAACAAATAGGATGAATTCAATCTTCAAAGATTTAAAAAATGAAATCTGTAACTATAGTTTAAAGTTACTTAAAATGTTCATATTAAAATACAACAAAGCGTAGAATAGAATAGAATAGAATAGAATAGAATAGAATAGAATAGAATAGAATAGAATAGAATAGAATAG
>WNWU01000007.1:2526622-2581919 GCA_012654045.1 Ptyas mucosa | reverse complement strand
AGAATAGAATAGAATAGAATAGAATAGAATAGAATAGAATAGAATAGGAAGGGTCTTCTAGTTCAGCCCCCTGCTCAAGCAGGAGAACCAATACCATTTTGGACAAGTGACTGTCCACTCTCTTAAAAACCTCCAGTGATGGTGTGGCCATAATTTCTGGAGGCAAGCTGTTCCACTGGTTAATTGTCTTCATTGTTAGGAAGTTTCTCCTTAATTCCAGATTGCTTCTCTCTTTGATTAGTTTCCAACCATTGTTTCTTGTCTTCCCCTTTGGTGCTTTGGAGAATAATTTGACCCCCTCATCTTTGTGGTAGCCCCTCAAATACTGGAATACTGCTATTATGTCACTCCTAATTCTTCTTTTCTCTAGATTAGCCAAACCCAAATCCTGCAGCTGTTCTTCATATGTTTTATGAAGGCTTTAATCATCTTAGTTGCTCTTCACTGAACTTTTTCCAAAGTCTCAACATCTTTTTTGTAGCATGGTGACTAGAATTGGTTACAGTATTCCAGGTGTGGTCTTACTAGGATTTTATAAAGTGGTACTAATACTTCATGTGATCTTGATTCTATGCCTCTGTTTATACAACCCAGCTTTTTTGGGTGCTGCTGCATATTGCTGGCTCATATTCAAGTGATCATCCACTAGGACTCCAAGGTCCCTCTCACAGTTACTGTTTTTGAGCCAGATCTCACCTAATATGTACTGTATATATACTGTACCTTTGATTTTTCCTACCTAAATGTAAAACTTTGCTTTTCTCCACATTAAAATTCATTTTATTGAATAGGGCTCATTGTTCAAGTTTGTCAAGATATTTTTGGATCCTGAGTTGTCTTCTGAGTTTTTGGCCATTCCTGCCAGTTTAATATCATCTGAAAATTTGATGAGTTCCCCTTTTATTCCTTCATCTAAGTCACTAAGGAGGATATTGAAGAGTACTGAGCCTAAAACGGAGCCTTGTGGTACCACACTGGTTACTTCTCTCCATGTGGATGTAGTACCATTAAGGACTACTCGGTGAGTACGGTTTGTCAGCCAGCTACAAATCCATCTGGTGGTGATATTATCTATTCCATATTTTTCTAGCTTACCAAGAATAGATTGTGATCTACTTTGTCAAATGCCTTACTGAAATCTTACTATACTATGTCCACAGCATTTCGCTGGTCTACTAATTTAGTCACTCTATCAAAGAATTAAATACGATTGGCTTGACATGATCTGTTTTTAACAAATCCATGCTAGGTACTAGTTATAACTTTATTTGTTCCTAGTTGTTCACAGTTCTGTTTCTGGATTATCTTTTCCAGGTTCTTTCCAAATATTGATTTAGACTGATTGGTCAGTAATTTCCAGGGTCTGATTTTTTTTCTTCCTTTCTTGAAGATGGGAAGCACATCAGACCTTTTCCAATTTTCAGGTACTTCCCCGGTGCTCCAGGATTATTGAAAGATATGGTACAATGGTTCTGAGATAACATCTGCCAGGTCCTTCAGAACACTGGGGTGTAATCTGTCAGGTCCCCGTGATTTATATTTGTCAAGGTCAGATAGGTTTTCTCTTACCATTTTTTGCTTATTTTTATTTCTGTTTTGTCTTTTACAGTAGGTTTTTGGGTAAGTAGGGCTATAATTTCTCTTTGCATGAGGATTGAAGCAAAGAATGAGTTAAGCAGCTCTGCTTTCTTCCTACTGCCAATTATTTCCTTGCCATCTTCTTTTTTTAGTGGACCTACTATTTCCTTGACTTTTTTCTTGTTATTAATACGTTGAAAGAAACTTTTTAAAATTATTTTTGACTTTTGTTGCAAGTCTTTGTTCATTCTGAGCCTTTTCTTTCCTGACTTCATATTTGCATGTTCTGGCAATCTGCTGATAATCAGCCTTAGTTATGTGTCCATCTTTCCATTTTTTGTGCTTGTCCTTTTTGTCTTTCAGTTTATCAGAGAGATCTTTGTGCAGCCATGCTGGTTTCTTCTTGAATTTCTTGTTTATCTTTTTCAGTGGTATTTTGCTGGATACCTTTTATGATCACATTTTTCAGAGTTTCCCACACTTCTTGAGTTGTTTTCCCCTTTAGTATTTTCTTCCATGGAATCTTTCCTAGGCTCCCTCTGAATTTATTAAAATCAGCTCTTTTAAAGTTTAAGACACTGGTTGGATTATTTTCTATTGCTTGTGTTTGCATTATATTGAATTCCAGTATGATGTGGTCACTTTCACCCAAAGTTCTGGCAACTTCAACTCCCTCTATCACTTCTCTATTAGTAAGAATTAGGTCCAGTAGAGCTTTACTTCTAGTTCCCTCCTCTACCTTTTGGATAACAGAGTTGTCGACTAGGTTGGTTAGGAAACTATTTGATCTCCCACTTGCTGAAGAGTTTGTCTCCCAGTTGATATTTGGTAATTAAAGTTTTCCATTACTACTGTTGTATGCTTCCTATATACCGTATATACTCAAATAAAAGCTGAGTTTTTCAGCATGTTTTTCAGGCTGAAAAAGCCCCCCTCGGCTTATATTCAAGTCATGAAAAAAATGCCTTTTTAAAAGAAAACAAATGAGTAGACTCGTGTCTGCAAAAATAGAAAAAACAGCCCCTTTCAGCTTCAGTATAGGTTAATTACCATAAGTTGATTTGAACAGCCTCCTGACCTTCAGCTGATTTGCTCTCAGCTGTTTTGGGCAGGGGTCTTTTTCTAGCTGCAAAGAGTGCTGCCGGAGGACATTTTTTTTTCTCCTTGTGCAATTCAAGCTGAAAACAAAACCGAAACTAAAGCAGGTTGTTGGCTTTGCTGTTTGCTTGCAACATTGGAAAGGAAGATTTCTTTTTTTTCCTCATCAAAAAAGATAGGTGCAAACAATGGGAAATTTATGGCAAATGGCAAAAGAGGAGAGTTCAAGATTTTAAAACACAAAAGAAAAAAAAGCTCTATTTAACTAGGGAATTGTAATAATTGAGATATTATTAATTGTATATTGTGTTGAAAGCAGAAATGGTTAAGTTGTGGTTTGGAAGAATATATGGGGGAAATTACTTGGTTTATTATTATTGGTAAATATAATTACCGGTAATTGATTTGTAAGAAATTGGATTGCATGGAAATAATTGGAATATTCATGTTCATATTGATTAATATACAAAAAAGATAGTGATATAACGAATTGATTTATATTAAAATGTTGAATTTGTATTGAACAACTGTAGTATTACATAATTAACCAATGTGAGGATGGATATAAAAATAGATGACAATGGGAAGGGGTATAATATAGAATAGAAGTGAAAAATTGAATTTGATTAAGATTAGAGATGAGGATGAAGGGTAATATTGGTTTTTTAAAAAAAATAGATGAGGAATAAATATGGCAAAAAGGAAATATAGAAATTGTAAATTTAAGTGAAATGACTAAACACTGTTTAAATTTGTGAACCGGCCAAATACTCTGTTCAAAGAAAATACATTGTATGTTTGTATGTGTGTTTCTAATTATTGCTATTTATTCATATTTGTTTTCTTTTATTCTTTAACGTTTAACAATTCATTCTTTATCTTGATATCTTTATATTTGTTTGGGATTGGTTTTCTTCCCTTTCATCTTTTTTATTGTATAGCAATCTTTCTCCTCAAACCTACCACCTCTCTCTTTGAGAAAGGGGGGAGAAAGAGAATGAGAGAGAGAGTGGGGGAGAGAGAAAGAGAAAGAGGGGGAGAGAGAAAGAATGAGAAAGAGAGGGGGAGAGAGAAATGGTGATAAGATAGGGCAAAAACATAAAATGTGAGAACAGTCGTAAGTTGGTCACAAGTGCGAGGACCAGTCAAAAATTACTTTTTCAGACCTCTGAGTAGTCCATATGCACAAAAGGACTGAAAAAAGGGGCTGAAAAAAGTGATTTCTGACAGGTCCTCGCACTTTTGACCGGTCTTCGCACTTATGACTGGTCATCATTTATGCCCATTGTAGAATTCTTAACAACCATGTCACTCATTTCACAGCTGCTTCTCTTCACCATGGTGATAAGATAGGGCAAAAATGTAAAATGTGAGGACAGTTGTAAGTTCGAGGACTGGTCACAAGTGCGAGGACCAGTCAAAAATTACTTTTTCAGCCCTCTGAGTAGTCCATATGCACAAAAGGACTACCCAGAGGCCTGAAAAAAGTGATTTCTGACAGGTCCTCGCACTTTTGACCAGTCTTTTTTTATTTTGAAATTTACCAGTAGCCACTACTTTTCCCATCCCCGGCTTATACTCGAGTCAATAAGTTTTCCCAGTTTTTTGTGGTAAAATTGGGGGCCTCGGCTTATATTTGGGTCAGCTTATACTCGAGTATATAGGTATATATTTGTTAACTGGTTGGCAAAGAGTTCCTCTATTTCTTCTGATTGGTTGGGTGGCCTGTTATATACACCTATGGCAATGTCACTTTTTCCCCTTTTATATTGACCCATATACATTCTAGAGGGTTTTTATCTTTGATCATGTGCATTTCTATAGATATAAATGTCAGAAATAATGCTAAAGATTATTTATCACTATGTTAACTCTTGCCATTTTCGGAGGCAATGATTTAAGGCAAAAAAAATATCTTCTCCATTCTGTTGTGAATTCATTAGATGTGGGATTCACCATTTTAAAATAAAATAAATGTGATCTGACTCAAATGAGCTGACTAGACAATTTGATATAGAAAAACACATGCTTCAGAATTATATTTCTGTGATTACCTATAGGTAATTACCTATTACCCTTTAATAAGTAGTCAATCTTAATGCAATCTGTCAAATATATTCCTAAGTGTTCATAGAATTTTAGTGGTCTACAAGGAGAAAGCCTCAGAAATGAAAGTAGCTTAATTTTACCAGAATTGGATCACTAGTAAAGGAAAATTAAATCCTGACTATTAATTAGCTCCAGTTTCCAAGATACAACTTCAGGTCAAAATTGTATCAAAATAATTTAAAATTACAAGAGGCTGTGCAATTATGCTCCATAACTTTTCTGAAAAATATGATATAGCAATGAGAATGGTCCCATACCCAAACATTATAAATTTATCTTTTTATTGTTACCAATAACATAACTTTCCATTCATTTACTGATTTTTCAGGTAACATTTTCATGCTTTTTGCATGAAAAACTGACAAGCTCTGACATCAGATTAAATGACAAGGTTCCATTTTTATTCAGTATGTAAACTGCGCTTTTTGGTTTTTCTTGTGAACTGCAATAGGATCATCTCTGGGGAGATTCCAGCAGTAATTGGCAAGCATGGACAGACTCTATTTCCCTTGGTATCTTTTCTCCAAGCCTGAAATATCCTGGTGGAATCT
The DNA here is from genome assembly GCA_012654045.1 of Ptyas mucosa. NCBI lineage: Eukaryota > Metazoa > Chordata > Lepidosauria > Squamata > Colubridae > Ptyas > Ptyas mucosa. The sequence continues at coordinate 2,576,583 of WNWU01000007.1, read as the reverse complement.
TTCCCCATGCTCATCACTCACTGCCCCACAGTCCAAAGAGAAACAGTCTAAATGCGAGTGTAAGAAGTGAATTTTCAGTGACATGTTTGCACAAAATGCTTTATAGAACCTAAGCAAATTTTGCACATGTTTTTCATAGTCATCTGCCTTGCTGTTCACAAAGTGAAGATAAATTTATACACCTCCATTTTCATTATTCTATTGTACTTTGTCTAGAAGTTACAAACATCATGTTTATTAGACACTTCTCTCCCTTGTAAACAAATAAACTTATGTATAAATCTTTATTGTGAAATACCTTAAAAACTTTAGCCAACCAGCACCTTTATTATTTGTTTTCTAATCCATCTAATCAAAATATGTAAAATTAACACATTTTATCTCAGAGGTCAAAAAATTCCCAACATTTGTAGACCAATGTTATTCTTAAGTTTCGTTGAATGTGTAAGTGAAGGCTACAGCACAGTGTTAATGTGGATGTTAATTATACTCTTATGCTTTGAGTAGATGGAGGAATTATTGAAAACAAAGTAAGTTTTTCAATAAATCTAAAGTAATTTTAAGTCACTTTTTTTAATAAAATAACCCACATATATATGTCTAATATTGGTATGCTGTGAAATTTGCTTTAGTGATTCAAGGTTAGGGTGTCATCACCATTAAATTTTTTCCCCTTTTCTAGGATTTGACAAGATTCTTGGAGACTAAACATGATAGCTCATGTCATACCCTTATCATGTTTTTTACAAGAATTCTCTTATTTTGCAACCTTAACAGATTGCAAACATTCTTTCACAGACAAATGTCTGGATTTCTCTTGAATATGAGACCATTGGGAATTGCTTGAATCAGAACTGAAGGACTGATCCTAAATAAAACCTTGTGTTATATTTAATGCTTTTTCTTTTATATTTCAATAGTAATACACACATCTATTCAAAAGTAAATTTTGAATTGAGTCATGTAATTCCCTGCAACAAAACTAGAAAACTTTTAAAACGCCTAGATTATTGAAACATAATATTTAAATGAAGTCAATTTAAGTTGTTAAATTTCATTAAGTCATTAAGTGCGTTGATGTTTAGATTCTCAATGCTATCTTTAGTTTTAAGGTTAAAATAAGGAATATAACTGATAAAGATACCCACACAAAGTAATATGGCAACACAGATGTTTCTTCTAACTTAAAGTTTAAAGACTGAATAATATGAAATGCAAGTGCTTGGGGTTTTTTAAGTGTAAAAACTATATAGTTAAGAACAGGACAATTAATGTGGAATCTGATAACTATAGTGATGAGCTCAGAATTAAAGAAGTTGCGTATATAGTTCAATTTACAAATAATAATAAAACAGCAAGCCTAGATATGAGTTATATATAGGATGCTGAGAGTGGTTAATTTTTCAGTGTAATTCTTACTTGGATGAGTTTCAGGGTAAGAGTGACTCTGAGCTACCTCTCAGAGTTTCCCTGTTTCATTCTAATCCATAAATGCCGCATTAACACCAAAGGGATTTGTATCACAGAGGCTGGGCTCAACAGTGCTTATCCTAGTACTTTGTAATTTGACCATTCAAAGTTATTGGATAGCTTTATTGAGAATTTCTGGATAGATAAAAGACTGGGCAGGCTAATTAAAAAGGAAGCCTTTGTTTATACAAACTATCATTTGGGAACTTATTTTGAAATGTTATTGGAGAATCTGTTTTTGCCACTTCGTGTTCCCCAACCGTGAACAAATCACAACAGAGTTTTTCAATGATAATAAGGAGTGGGCTGGAAGATTACCTCCAACATTGATCAACAACTGAGTATAGTTTGCATAGTCCTAATTTCATTTTATGGTGTTTTTGTTGTCAGAGTTGGGGAGATTTTCACGAATGGTTCCATTGCCTGTTGTTTTTTAAAGGATGCATTTTGATATTTGTCTGATGCAGACTTGCAGGGTTATGGATCTGGTAAGTAAGTATGAGTGTGTGGGTGGGTGGGTATGTTCTGTTTTCTATTATTTTTCAATCTGTAATTATAAACTCATTGGACTAAAAAAACACTAGCGATAACCGTAGGAGTTTTTAAGCATAGATTGAAAAGTATTTCCAATAAAATAAAATTCTGTTATGCCTGCAGCTGCCATGACTTGTCATATATCCAGCTTATATACTTAACTCAAACAAATGTGCTGGGGCCAGTGTGTGCTAGCAGTGCTGATAACAAGAAGCTGGGAATAGGTGTTAGTTTAGATTCCCATAGGAAAGCTTGTGTCACAGGAGAGTGCAGACATGTCACAAAAAGCTTCAGTGGTATGCAATATATATATATATACAACCAGAAGCCACATTGCAATCAAGCAGGGCCAGAGAAAAAAGTAATTGATTAAATTAAACAATCCATTTCCTGTTTCCCCACCCATAAATCTAGATATTCCAATCATTTTTTTCTCACACGCAATCACACAGAAACTGCTCTCAAGCGAAGAAATATCAAAAACTCTCTCGCACACAAACACGCATTACACTTCTTTTTGTGGTAGAAAAATACAAAATAAAAATAAAAAATAAAAAGGAAAAATCAGTTGTGGTAGAAAGGACAATCAATGGCAAAGGTGGAAAAAATGGAAGTTATTTTTTTTATTCTTGTCTTTTATGGTTTAGTAAAATATTTTGTAAAAAAAAATCTGTGAAGGGATATTATAAACTGAATAATGAATTTATTTAGTGTAATAATTCTAAGTAATGAGAACTAATGAGAAACAGGCAGTCCCTCAAGTAAGTACATAATTGCAATAATTACATTGTATCCTGAAAGTGAGATGTACCATGGATTATATGTTTATTTATTGCATTGTATGCTGCCCAACTCTCAATGATGCTGAGTGGCTTATAACAATTAAAACAAAGAAGAAAAAAATAATGATAACCATTTAAAATGATGATGATGATGATGAATTATATCTTTAGATATAATCCCAGAAGGGTGAGACATATTGAGATCTCAAGGGGAACTTCATTCTGTAGTCACTGCTACAGAGAAGGTGCATTTTCAAGATCTTAAAAGATGACAAAGCATTCCAAATCCTGTTAGACTGAAAGACAGGGCAAATACAATGATAAACAGGCAGTCCCTCAAGTAACAACGATCTATTCCATGTAGAACATAATAGGTAATGATCAGCACCTTGAATTGTGCCTGGAAAAAGACTGGTAACCACTGCACCTCAGAAAGCAATGACATTTCATGGGCATATCAAGGAATGCACATTACTGCCTATGTTACTCCATTCTGGACCAGCTTAAGTTTCTTCATCAAGGGCAGACTCATGTACTATTGCAGTAGTCAGCATTATTTATAAAATAATATTATTAATAATTAAAAAATAAAGAGGACAAAAAACACAGATATTAACAAAAATAAAGGATCTTCATCTCCCTTTCCTTAGGCCTTCTAAATAACCACAGAGCTATCCTCATCTCAAATGGTGATTTTCTGAAGTTTTATCTAATTACCTTAATGGATATTAACTTAATGGAGATGATTCTTGTTTTCTTAATGAAAGGGAGATAATCTGATCTTTATTACCCATTGTGAATGTTCTATTATCCTAGTTAAGTGTTCTTATGGAATGATGTATCCTAAAAAAATAAATCTCATGGCATGAGCAGCTTTATTAAACAATAATGATGAAAAAGCAATGAAAATCAGAAGTTCCAACTTGTATAACTGGAAGTGCTGCCATTAAGGCAAAATGATTATAGAATGTTTATATGAGACTACAAACATAAAAATAACCAAATTGTAGACATTATAGTTATAAATTCACAGCTGCATTATAATTACAAATAAAAACCTTAAAAAGTACTTATATACAACTTGAAGTTGAATATTCAAAGTTTATTATGTTTATTATTTATTTATATTATCTATTAAACAGAAAATTCTGTCATTCTGTCTGTGTGTATTTTTTACCTTGAATCAATTGTTTTAATATAGAGAGGATTAATTAATTTCAGTGCAATACATTATTTTATTTGGTGAGAACTTTTAAGTAAGAAGACCTACTGAACATTTCCTCCCCATGTGTGATCCATCAGAGAAATGGATCAGAGGAATAGCAGGAAGTTTCATGTATTCTCTTTCCAGAAATACATACAGCTGTCATCTTGCTACAATTCCATAAACACAGTAAACATTTTATTTCAATGCACTTTTTGGCCCACCTATCTTAGATTTTATTTCAGGTTTTATTGTTGCTTTTTTTTCATTTTTAAATTTTTAAAATTGTTTTGATTTAACTGTTCATTATTATCAAATAATAATATTTTTCAATTGGGGGAGGTTATAAAAATAACCACCACCACCATTTTATTTATTTATTTATTTATTTGCTCATTTGTTTATATCAGGGATCCTCAAACTACGTCCCGCGAGCCGGATATGGCCTGCTGACACAATGTATCCAGCCCGCGCAGTGGTGGGCTTCAGCCCCGCCCCCTGCCCTGCCCCCCACCACACCACACCCACCCACTCCTCGCATGGCTGGCTATAGCTGCCCAAGCCCAGCTGGGATTGGGTTCCTCCCCCCCTCATCTCTGCTGGGCCTGGGCAGCCAGGGCTGTGATGGGGATCTGGCTTTCCTCACTCGCGGTGGCCGCAGCCTAATGGACCTGCGCAAGCTGCTGACAGCCTCGGTGGTGTGCGACAGGAATGCACCTTTCTAACTGGCCTCTTCGCCTCCTTCAAGCTGCACGGGTCTGCCGAGTGGTGGCGGAGTTGCCACCCAGGAGCTGCCAGGGGTAGAGACCCCCGATGATGTGCCTCCTTCACTGGGGCTGTTCAGGAGGGAGAGCAGTGCCCCACCCTGTCCGGCAAGGCAGCAGCTCCACAGCATTTTTGGGGTGCTGCCCAAGTGATGCAGCTCCTTCAGATGGAGCCCTGAGGCTTCAGTCTCTTCCCTGGACTTAAGACAGCCTTCTTCCTTGCAATCCTACCCTCACTCCCACCCCGAGTTCTGAGTTCGTGTGCCTGTTGACAAAGTGGGACTGGTGAGATGTGCCCAAGCTAGGGAGTGGATGCAGCAACAGCCACCGCCTTCTCCCCCCCCCCCGCCGCCATTTGGCTGCCCGTCTTTCTCCCACTCAGCTGCCTGAAGGAGGACAGCCATCTCCACCACTGCACAGGGTGGCAGGAAGGGCTGGCTGGCCAGCAGATCAGCACTGCTGAGCCCCCGTCTTGGGGCTTCCTCGCTAGTTCCATTCACTCCAAGCGGTCCTTGCCTAGTCCAATTCTGCCTGCCAGATATGCAGAGCTCTTGCCCGAGCCTGTTGCTTGGGTTCAGCAGGTGTGGAGAAAGCTCCAGCCAGCGAGATTCCAAAAGCAGATTGAGATTGCCACTATGCGAATGGAATGGGATTCAGCAAAGTTTCTCTTCCCCACCCCCATTTCCTCTTGTAGCAGTTGTCTCTTTCCTGACAGAGAAATGAGAGGGAGAGAGCAAATGGAATGGGATTCAGCAAGGTTTGTCTTCCCCACCCCCATTTGCTCTTCTAGGAGAGAGCGAGAGAGGGAGAGAGACAGGGAGAGAGAGAAAGAGATGGATGGATGTGGATTGTAACCTCTTTGCAGCTGAGAAGAATTGCTGCAAAACTGAGTTTTCTGAAGTGGACCAATAGACTTGTAAACAATTTAAAAAATAATCTAGTAAAAAGAAAAGTCAAACAAAAGCAAATAAAAGAGTCCTAGGAGGAAAGCAAATTAAAGTTTCATTTGTGTGTATTATTTAATGGACTGCTAAATTGGAAAATAGACGCCCACCCAGCCACACCCACCATCACATGATCACCTAGCCATGCCCACCCAGTGACATCGGCAACAAGCCATGCCCACTCAGTCACATGGCCACCAAGCTACGCCCACCCAGTCACCTGCCCCCCAGCCACACCCACCTAGCCAGTCTGGCCCCCCCAACAGTCTGAGGGACCCTGAAGTGGCCCCCTGTTCAAAACCTTTGAGGACCCCTGTTTTTGTTATAGATGTCCATCTTATAACAAATATTGGGTGGCTCAAAATCACATATCATTGAATATGCTGAAATATTATACGGAAATGAATTCGGAAAGAATCACAGGACTGAGTTAGGAAAGACAGATATGGACTTCCTGGGACTTCCTGGGAACATGGCTAACTGAACACACGCATGGGATCTCTGAAGGATTTCTCCCTGGAGTGTTGCTCTTCTGCCTTCTAACTGAAGGGATTGATAACCTATCAGTTTTTATGACCCACCTGGTTAGAGTGTGTCAAAGAACTTCCTCTCAGGACCCTTCAATACAGCTGTAAGCCAGCAGATATTTTTCAGAGTGGAACTCTGAAGCTGTCTGCATGCCAAAAGTCATCGTTTTTGGAAATTCACATTTCAAACCATCAGTAAGTTATGTCTTCCTTACCTTAATCACCTTCAAAGACTATTATTCTACCTTAAGTCAATTTAAAAGAGGCCCTTTCCAGCCACAGCCTGCTAAACCTTTTTGAAGACCTGCGCCATTTTAGGGATTTATTTTTGTCTTAAAGAACAAGGAAGAAGGATGCTAAGGCAAGCCAAATAAAGAAATGGGCCGAGGGTGGGGGTGGGGGGGAAAGCTAACGGAGAAAGATAAAAATTGAAAGCTGTGATTTTAGTTTAACTGGTAGCTTGATCTTCTCAGCTGTGGCTAAAATCTTCTGATTCTGATCAAAAGAGGAAGCCAAGTTGGTGGAGTAAAGTATTAGAGATATATTTGAAAGGTCTCTAAATAAAATATGTCAATTTGTGGATCAGTTGTTCTCTGAGGATAAAAAAAATCTTCTCAAAGTACTTCTGAGATGCAAACATGTGGAAAATGTTACCAAACTGCCAAGACAACTTCACAAGTAGCTGAAAATGCAGAGGAGTTTATTGCAGCTTGGGAAGAGCTGGATATTCATTTTCACTTTCATCCTCATTACTATGGTTTAAATGTAAACCTCTCAACACAACTGAAAGAACAGCTTTGAGAAAATAAACAAATTCATGTTTCTTTAAGAACATTAACAAGGTTGAGGATCTTGTGATAAAAAGAAAGGACTACAAGTCTTTGATACTTCCAGAGAAGAAAAAGATTTTACTTCTGGAAGTAGTGACTTAAACTTAATGAGTTAATTGGAATCAGGATGCATTTTTCATTGCTTGATATGTGCAAGTGAAAGAAAGGTTTAACCCAAAATTTGCAAATGTATTTTTTTAACATATATATAATGCTTAAGTAACTTTTAAAGTATGCAAAAGCTATTGAAAATGTATTTGACAGTATCTGTATTGAAACAATGTATAAGAATGTATAAGAAACAGACATAATTTAAACCTTAATTCGAACAGTAAAGTCACAACAGTTCACCAAATTTTAATACGAGGAAGGTCTTTTACTGATGAAAGTTGTTCAGGCAACTCTCTTTTGAGATCAACATCCATTACCATGGATGTCACCAAAGAGAAAACTACAATTCTGGTGTTCATAAACTGGTAGATTGGATTATAAGACTGAAATTCTGGCACTGCTTCCAAACAGATCTCAGGTGATTAAGAATAATGTAAGGAAAGGCTTTTCGTCAAACTTGAGAAAGGAGCTTTTTCTTACTTGTAGGTGGTAATTGTTTGAAATTAAAGTAGAAAATGAAAAAAATAGATGGTGCAGTCAAATAAACCTGAAATATCATACAGGATTTGGCAGGAGTTCCTACATCAACATATTACGGTAGTCTATGGCAGTTACCCATGTTTGCTAAGCAGATCTATTAGGAAAAATAGGAATCTAGGAAATCAATTCTAGCCTTTCAAATGTTCCTGTCAAATAAATCTGTAATTTGGTACAAAATGGAAAAGGACAAATATATGAAGGCTGCAGGTTTCCATACTGGAAAATCCATATATGAAATGTGTTTAGTGGATTTTCCTGTAAAACAACATGTTTCTTTCCTTAGTTTTGTGATCATTTGTTTATATTGTGTAAAATAATATAAAATATTAAAAGAAGTATCTCCAATAACTGGTCTGATAAAGTTTTCAACCTGTTTAATAGCTCTGGTTTGAAGCATTAATACTGTATGACATAAATTATTGGAAGGGAACACAGTTATATGGAATTCCAATAAAGACAAAATCAGTGTACTTCATAAAGAAATGACAATTTTCAGAGCTGCATATATTACATTCACTTATTGATGACAGTTTTCCAGAAGTCCATTAGTTTTCTGGGGGGAAAATACTGCATTTTTGCAACTTTGCAGCTTTATGATGTGGCATTGCAGAACATATCAGAGTTCAGTGAGTTAAGGAAAATTATGACCATCACTATAATCAGAAAGATTCCTCCTCAGTAGACTTACAATGTAATTAAATGTATACTAAATGTAACTATTCCAGGCAGCCACCAGAGTTTCTGCAGGACAGGCATTTCTCCTAGTTCCCTTTTGAAACCTGATTGGATCCATCAGTCACTAGGGCTGGACCAATTAAAGGGGTCCAGCCTTCCTGTGGAGGGGGCAGTGCAAAGGAAATTCAAAGTCACCAGGGCATGATCTAACCATGACAGAAGAGCTAAAGAAAGCTGCTCAGATCATATTGCCACTGCTCCGACAAGAAAACCAAGTCCTGGATGAGGTCACTGTCCCAAATAATATTAATTATAATATTGATACACATAAAGCATTTGACAATGTGAACAGTTTATGCTAGCACAATTAAAAGATATGGATTTTGGGGAGAGATTTATTAACATGATTAAGGTGATATAAACAAACCGCAAAGGTGATGGTAAATGGAGATATGATAGAGAAGGTAACAATTTAAATTATTAAATGTTAAATAGAAATATTAGACAAGACGCAGAGATAAGAGGTATGGAAATAAAAAAGGAAAAATATAAACTACAGGCATTTGCAGACAATCTAGTCTTCATTTTGGAAGACCCACAAGAAACAGGGCATAAATTAATAAAACAAAATAGAGGAATATGACCAAGTGGCAGGAGTTATGTGGTAGCGCAGTGGTTAGAATGCAGTATTGCAGGCTAATTCTGCTGACTGCCAACAGTTTAATTCTTACCAGCTGAAGGTTGACTCAGCCTGTCATCCTTCCAAGGTCAATAAACTGAGGATCCAAGGGAATAGAACACACTCATATTTCTATAGACACAAAATAAGAGATGCATTGTTACGAATTTGGGAGGATATAAGGAAAAAAAACATTACATGGAAATCCCTGGTTGGTTATCCACCATGAAAGCAATGATCCACCCCAACACATTAGATGTAAGCAAAATGCTCAGATATTCAGAAATTCTAGATAAACGGGAAGCTTAAAAACAATCAGATACTAAAGGAACAGGGAATTTCTATCAATTTGTGGCCAGATTTACAACTGCAATCTTGGTATAAGAAAGATGTGGAAGAATACAGAATTGACATGGAACCAAAACAACTAGACAAATTGTTGATAGGCCCTGAAGGAAAATTAATATCCAAAATATACAATTATCTATTAGAATCTGATAGAGTAGAGGAGGTAGTGAAAGAACTGATGATTGCATGGGCTAAAAACATAGGGCATAATATAGATTTAGAGGATTGGGAAAGAATTTGGAACAAAAATTACACTATAAGAAAATTCGCTGCTTATAAGGAAAATCAATACAAAATGCTTTACCGTTGGCACCTAGCCCCAGCAAGGCTAGCTAAAATGTACTCAAATTTAAGACCAAAATGTTGGAAATGTAACCAACATCAAGGTACCTCCTTTCATGCTTGGTGGCTATGTCCTGAAGCAAAAAAGTACTGGACTAAGATACAAGGATGGCTACAAGAGATAATAAAATGTCAAATAGAACTAAACCCAGAAACATTTCTCCTGGGAATACTTAAAACAAAATTTGATAGAAAGATAAGGTATTTGTTTCTACGCATATTAACAGTGGCAAGAATTGTGTTCGCGCAATATTGGAAGGAACGCAATACACCACCAGAGGGATTGATCATTCAGAAGATACAAGACTGTGTCGAAATGGATAAACTTACCCTAGAACTAAAAGAAAAAGATGATTCAGAATTTTATGCCATTTGGGAAAAATGGCACATTTGGATAGATAGTAGAAATAAACATTGCAAAAATATACATAAGGCTATTGAGGACTAGACATTGAATGTATATAATGTATATATTGTATGGAATGTTGATCCGAAGGATACAAAAATGACACAGTCTATTGATTATGTACTAGAGTTGTGTAAAGGAAAATTGTAATAAAATTATTTCTAAAAATAAATAAATAAAATGAGAATCCACATTGTTGGGGGCAATATGTTGACTCTAAATCGCTTAGAAAGGAATGTAAAGTATTACAAAGTGGTATTAAGTGCTATTGCTATGTTTTCTTTTCCTATATTACAACCCATTAAATTCTTACATGACAATCATACAAAACTATTTATTTAAAGAACCAAACAAATGAAGTTCATACATATACAGTATATAAGGAAAAATCTAAGGAAAAAAAATTAATTTTTCATCAATATGCTGATTCAGAATTTTGAGAAAGAGGTGGGATATCAGTTCAAAAATGTTCCCTATAGTTGATCTACAGTAGATCATTACAAAAACCTACATGGTTATAGACAAAGTCATAAAATTAGAAGCTGTAAGATACTGAAAGATCCATCATCACTTGAGTATTTATAAAATAATTGTTGTTGTTAGTTTCTAAAATTAGGCAGATGTAAATGTTAAATTGCAGAACTTCATAATGTTTCATGTGAACATGGATAACTGATATCAGTCATGAATTAACCATTAAGTGAAATAAGCATATTAATTAATGTTAATATGTCACAGATATACTACTACTACTACTACTACTACTATTTCTGTACTGAAGTGCTTCCATGGTAAAAGAATTAGCTAGTTGCCCAGGAATCACAATTGCCCAGGGAACGCCAGTTAGAGGCTCCTTCATGTGCCCATCAATGAACCCATCAAGTGGTACCTATTTATCTACTTACATTTGTAAGCTTTTAAACTGCTAGGAGGGCAAAAGCTGGAACTCACCCTGACACACAGCAACATTTGGACTTGCAAATTGTCAACCCTAGCATCCTAACCACGTGAGCCATCATGCTCCTCTTATGATGGATATAATAATTACTGAGGGCAACCAAGATAACTCTGTACAAATAACCCTCACAGAACTACAATCAGTTTTGAATGAAGCAAATAATGTAACCCAATACCCATTCTTTAGCATGACCTTTTTGCAAAATAAAGCATAATATGATAAGTATCAAACCTACCTGTGATGTCCATTGGAAACAAACTACGACAAGAATTTTTTGTACCTTTCTGGCCTGGTATTTTTTCTCAACATCTCACTGTTTCTAAACCAACAGCAGGAGAGTCATGACTGAAAAATAGCTCTAAACTAAAGAATATCTTCACCATTTTGCCCTTTTAGAGGTGGGATGGTTTTTGAGTCTTTAAGTTTGGCATTTACAAAATTATAGAAGGCACGATTGGATTTCGTGTGTAACAGCTGTTCCTCCTGTTTATAGTGGTAATTGGTACATTCTGTTTTTATTTGGAGTCATAAAGCTTTGTATCAGTTTTTGAAGTTAGCTACATAGCCAGTTTTTCCGCCAAAGGGATTCTTTTTTTGATTGGAGTTTCCTTATTGATATGGGTAATTTGTTCTTTTTGGCTTTCGGTGTTAATAAAGGTACATATAGATTAATGACTCTTTGAACTTCAAGTAGAAAAGTGTTATAATAGTTTTCTGCAGTGTTGCAGTCATTGAATAGGATTTGCCAATCTAGAGAAGAGAGGTTGGCAGCTATGAGATCATAGTTTGCTTTTTTGAAGTTGTATTTAGGAGTCCTCCTATGAGATTCTTTGTATGGATGTAAATTTAGACAAAAATCAATGATGCTGTGGTCACTGTTTGAAAAAGATTCTTTGATATGAAGGTTATAAATTGTGTTTAAATTGTTGCAGAAGATTAGATCGAGGCAGTTGTTGAATCTAGTGCTGATGTTTACCAATTGATCAAGTCTTAAAGTAGTGATGACATTATGCAGGGTCGTATGTATTGTTTCAGTTGAGCACCCATTTAGGGTCCAATTAATAAGAGGTAAATTGAGATCACCAAGAAAGATAATGGGATGTGGGCATGAGGCTGCCCACGTTAGTAATCTAGTTAGTTTTCTCACATGATCAAGGTCATAATCAGGGGCTCTGTAACATAATAGGAATTTCAGATCTAGACACTTTTTATAGAAGATGGCAACACCATCTCCTCTTTGGATTTCCTCTTCGGATTTCATGACCGGTGGACATGGTAGTGGTAATGGAGTCTGGAAAGGATTTGTTTAACCATGTTTCACAGACAAATATGACCATGTCATTGTGGAGCAATAGGAAATGAGGAGCATTTTGAGGGCTGTGGACCCTAGAAAGGCCGGTCCTGACAGTATCCCTGGCCAAGTGCTTAGAGGCTGTGCTGATCAGTTTGCTGGAGTTTTTACCAGGATCTTCAATCAGTCTTTATCCCACTATTCCATCTTGTTTGAAGGTTTCCACCATTGTTCCGCTGCCAAAGAAGTTCCCTATCAATAACCTCAATGATTACAGACTAGTGGCACTCACTCCTATCATCATGAAGTGCTTTGAGAAATTGGTCCATTGGCACATCACTTCTGGTCTTCTGCATACATTTTATAAACATCAGTTTTCATACAGAACAAATAGATCTATAGAGGATGCTATAGCCATCACTCTTCACACTGCTCTGATTCATCTGGAACAGCGGGGAGGCTATGTGAGGATGCTTTTTGTAGATTTTAGTTCTGCATTTAACACAATTCTTCCACATAGACTAGTGTCTAAACTTATGGATCTTTGGCTTTCTCATTCAATATGTCTTTGGATTATGGATTTCCTATCTGGCTGCTCTCAGAGGGTCAGATTAGTTCATCATACCTCCTTGGACTTTATTGTAATCCCAATGTTTTAAACATGACTGAGGAACAATAAAAGCAACTACCATGTTTTCCCAAAAATAGGAGGCTAGCACAGAAGACAGTGAGCAGCCCACACAGCACAGGTGAGTTGATTATTTGCCCAAGCAGTAGGTGGAGACAGAGGCTGAGGTTGAGGCACAGAATCTGGATGCACTGCATGGGCTGCGGGAAAGCTGAGAGTTGGTGAGCCAGAGCAGCGGGTGGCCACAGGAGGTTTGTCATCGCACAGCAGCAGCACCCCAGATAGAGGCAGAGATGTGAGGGGATGACGCAGGTGATCCAGATATGCTGCCTGGGCCACAGGAAAGCCGGAGCGGGCAGGCAACCATGGAAGTATCATCTTCACAACTCTAAGCTTACCTGCAGCCCGCGGGGTATGTCAGCATCACCTGCCTTCCATCCAGCGCCTCTGCCTCCATCTGCTGCTTGGACAGAGAATAAACTCATTTGCGCTGAGTGCACTGACCAAGGGCAGCTTCTACCGGATACTGTCAGTCCCCATGTGCTTGCTGCCTTTTGTGCATGCACCAGGGGGCAGGGCTTCCAGCCAGGCTGATCACCGTGATTCATGTTTTCCTGAAAATAAGCCCTAGTGCTTATTTTGGAGCCCTCAAAATTATACGTCCAGGTCTTATTTTCAGGGAAATACATTATATATCATTTTTCAGATAATTTGCTCTGGAAATCATTGAAAGTTCTAAAGAAACAAAAGTACAAAGATAGATACATAAAAGCAACTAAATGTAAGTTTTGTACTTATATGTATAATGCAAATACAAATTATCAGTGTAAATTATAAATGTAAGTTTTGTCTCATTTGTCTTCTAGACTTTTTTGAGAGTATCAATAAGCATAGAGAGAAGGATTACCTAATCCATGCCTGTATTGTTGGGTTTTCAAAAGGCCTTTGACAAAGTCTTCCAAAAGCTGTTTACTCAACTATCATGGGATAAGAAAAAAATATTCTCATGGACTGGCAGTTGATTAAAAATGGGAAATTTTGAGTTGGAAGAATTGGAACAATTTTTCACACAGGCAAATTTCACACAGTTGAGATGTGCAAAGAACATTGTGCAAAGCATCAAGGCTTTTCAGCTTTTTTATAAATAGTATGCATTTCATAAATGGGAAGCTTACTGGTGATAAGTAGTCATTTGGCAAACCATTCTGGGTAGTAAAATCATGAAGTAAAGAACTCAAAATCGACTAAAAGGTCTTCAAAATGAAATTCATGATATAACATAAAGTTATGTTTGTTGGCACACAAAAGAATCCACTTTTTATTTATGCATTAATGAGATCTGTACAAGCACTGACTGATTGTGTTGAGTCTGGTAATCAGAGTGAGATATTCAATGAAATATCAAACTAGTTTGGAGCTACTATATGATATTTCATGCTCATAATCATTAGAAAGAGACTTAAAATGACAAGTCTGATATAATATTATAATATACATACATGGTGACACAGACACTTGGAACACTGTACAATTCCTATAGGGCTTAAACAGTGTCCCTACTGAGAGAAACTACAGCAACTTCAAGTTTTTAACTTGGTGCAAGGAAGGCAAGGTACAAGAAAAATGATAGAAGAAATAAAATCATGCATAAGATAAGAAATTTATTTATCTTCCTCTCTCACACTGTTAGAAGTTTTGGAATTTGCTGCCAGAAGATAGGGTAATAGCAGTAATTTGGTATATTTATAGAATAAAACTTATCAAGGATTACTATCAAAGGCTACTAATATTGATGGCTACCTATAACCTCCTAAACCCTAAAGACAGAGTACTGTACATTACTGTTATTGGTGGGAAATGTACCTCCTGCCCAAGCAGGCATATAAATATCCAGATGTATTCAGATCCTCACTGTGTGACATAGAATTCCAGAGTAAATGGCCTCATCAGCAGAACTGCTTTTATATTTGTATGTCACCTGTTTATATGCATATTTTTCCACATTTATCTCCCGCCTCCCTCAGTGTGTGTGAGGAGTCAACTTATTCAAGAAAAAGTAAAATGAGGATGTATCCAGAGCACCAGTGTTCAGATGTAAAGGATTTTTCCTAGCAGAAAACCCAAGTACAAAGATTCGCATAAGTATATAATAGAATCTTTAATGGGTCATTAAACTGCATATTTTTATGATGTACATTTAGAATATTTCAGACTGACGTAATATGTTATTGCCACCATTAACTTGATAGAAAGTATTATAGACTGTTTCAAAGCGTCAGTTTTGAGTTTAATGGTGCTTTGCTCAAGGCAACAACATGGGATGTGTATATTAAACTCCAGGGTTTGTATGAATCCATGGAATAAGCATCTCTGTCTGTTTACTTTATGGGTGTGGATGTCATGATCATAAAGAGGGTTGTTTTTACTTTATTCTTAACAAGCTACTAATGATGATTGCACACTTTGTATTAATACAAGTATTCACAAGATGAAAATTGAAAATATTTTTAATAAACAGCATTTCTTTTATTAAACTTAACTCTACTTCTATTTTTAAATGTTGGATATACAGTCAAAAAGGAAAAAGAATCAAAGGGAGATGAACAGTTAACTGTGTGGCTTTGCCTCTTGGCATGCACTAGCAGTCAAAAGTGCATATTTATCACTATGTATAAAAGCATGTACTTTAGTTTGAAAGATGGTAGAGGGGAAGGTTTCTGCCAAGAAAACGTTGATATATGTAGCAATCCAATGGCACAGATCCCAAGGTCAAGCCACCAGATGTGGGCTGTATGATGAAATGAAGAACTCTGAGCAACAATGTCCAACATGAAGGCTACATACTCGGCAAAGGAGAAAAATGAGCTTTTAAAGCAGAAAGACAAAGGATAATTTTAAGAATATAAATTTTCAGAGAAATACTTGTTCTCAGGTGGTCTGAAAAGAACACTCCGGACAAAAATCCATCTCTGTCACTGAAGAATGCCAGAAACACATAGTTTTGGGTTCAGAGGCCTTGAGATTTTATTTTTTTTCTGTCCACAAAAATCAATTCAACCAAACTTCTAGTAACCAATTTCACAATTTGTTAAAATGACAAAAAAAGAAGAAAGTCTTTACTAATCATCCGCTTCCTTTAATATTCCACAAATGCAATAAAAAGCTGGGGAAAGGGTGTTACATATGGACTGTATCTGGAATAAATAATAAATACTTCCAGATATTAATAAATATATGGAAGTATTTATTAATTTAACTGGAATTTTTGCATGCTGGCCTTCAAAGTCATATCAAAACCTACTATGTGTGATAAACCAACAAACTGAAGTAGCTTTAGAATATTAGCAGAAATTAAGAATAATTACTTAATTACCAACTAATTTAAATTGCTAACTGGTGTGGTACTGATGCAGTCTAACAGCATGTGGTTGAAACAAGCTCTTTTCACTTAAGCATAAAAGAAACTGTCCAAACAGTAGAGGAACAGAAGATCAGCTGCTAATCCCAAAATGATTTTGAAAAACTTCAAGAGAATGAAGACCAACTTGAATGTAACTTGTATTGATTAAAAAAGGGCACTTACTCATTGTGACATGATTGGATAATCAAATGCTTAGAAATAACAGAAGTCAGTAGAAACATCATAAGCTTTGTCCAAAGATCAATAGACAATGAAGACACATTTGCTCATCAATGGTGATAGACTGGGATGGTCAATTTCAAGAAATGAATCTTTAAAGGAGATCCACTACTGTTTGTCATTGTATCGATTCCTGTGTCAACAGTACTGAATAATTCAATCCATGGTTATCAAATATCAAAAACATCTGCCAGGCTATCTTCCCTTATTTACATGGACAATCTGAAGCTGTATGGAAAAACATCATTTGAAATATAATCTACCCAATGCTATCTATATATACAGCCAATAAATTTAAATGGAGTTTGGAATGAACAAATGTGCCATCAACAGAGGAAAAATGATGAAAACTGAAGAAATCAAGGTGCCCTATAGAAATAACATAAGTCTGAATGAACAAGATCACTATAAAATACCTGGGCACCTTTGAATCTGACAACATTAAGCACACTGAAGTCAAGAAGTAGGTTTGTACTGAATAATGTGTTATTCAAATAGAGAGTGAAGAAGATATTAAAGTCATAATACAGTAGAGACAATATTATCAATACAATTAACACGTGGACGATTCCAGTCATTAGATAAACAGTTGGACTCAAGCAGAAGTAAAAGACCTGAATAGAAATATCAGAAAAATAATGACAATCATCTACACTGTTGACAAATTCTATTTACCAGAATTTGTCATAGCGGGGCATGGAAGACAATGGAAGAAGAAAATAGACCATTGGATGAATATGTGAAAGACAGTGTATAAGATGCAGTTAAGCAAGTATATCATGAAAGATTACTGAATACTGTAGAGACCAAACTGACCAAACTATCCTAGTGGTAGTTTGAAGAACAGAAAAGAGCAAGTAGTATTACATGGTCAGGATACACACACACACAAACACAAACACAAACACACACACACACACACACACTCCACAGAAATCTAGGAGACAAACCAAATAAACAAGATATGGCAGTAGCTAAAAGCAGGAAAGTTGAAGAAGGAGACAGAAAGGCTAATTCTGGCTGCAATAGCAGTAGGACTTAGACTTATATACCACTCTACAGTGCTTTACACATATCAGTATATTGACCCCAATCTGAGTCCTCATTTTATCAACCTCAGAAAGATGGAAGGCTGAGTTAACTTTGAACCAGTCAAGATTGAACTCAAATTTCCTCACAAGTCCAACCTTTAAGAAGAAATGCAGAATTGAGAAGAGAACAACAGATGCCATCTCTGTGAAGAAGATGGATGACTTACTGAAAGAAGATTGCACATACTTATTACAAATAAGAGCAGAACAACATGGAAACGATGCATTCGAACATCTGCAAGAAATACTATTTGCCTTCAAAATAGACAAAGAAATTAGAAATGAAGAAGCTATAGTGCTCTGGGACTTTAGAATTCAAACAGACAAACATCTGCTACATAATGCTCCAAATTTAAAAACTGTTGCTAGGGAAGACAAAAAAAGTCTGGATAGTGGATGTGGCAACACCTGGAGATAGCAGAAGAAAAAAGAAAGAACTGGAGAAAAATTACAAAATCTAAAACTTGCAAATAGAAATAAAACAACTGTGGCAAAAGAAAGCAAAGTTAGTACCAACAGTGATAGGTGGCTTGGATGCGATCCCAAAACATCTGGAACACCACTTGAACATCATCAGGACTGACAAAATCACAACCAGTCAATTGCAAAAGGCAACTTTATTTGCCTACAAATAAATAAATAACATCCTGTAATACCATCAAACAACATCTGCCTATAACAGATGTTTGGAAACACTCAACGTAAATAAAAATGCCAAATCCAGTATAAACATCTGGCTGACTGGGCAAATAACCATAATAATAATAAAATAACATCTTGTTTTGACAATTTGTAAAAAATACTTTGTTTTGTTACTCTTTTTGTTATACCATTATTCAGTTCTTTGGAAAAAGACATTTTAAAACGTCTTGGCTGAAACGCAATTGAAAACTCAGGTCTATTTTCTTTTTAAAAGGTTATAAAGGACCCCCCCCCAATATAATAGAACTCACTAGGGACACTTTCCAGCTAGAGTCAGAACTACTGCGTGCATATTGAATATACTTTTATGAAGTTATGCTTTTTTTAAAAGATTAGAGTATTTTTTTTAAAAATATCAAGAAAATAACTGATTCTCCATTTACTATGAACTCGAGAACCAGTGCATATACAGTAGGTATAAATGTTTTGTTGCAAATAATTTTTTTTGAAAAATCCAGCTTATTAAACTGTTTGAATACCATGCCTGGTATAATGGAAAAATAATTGTCTGATCTGTTATTTTGTCTTGAAGACCAATTGCATTTGTAAAATGATAGATCTGGCATTCTGGAGTGTGTAGCTGTGTGCTGGAGCCATGGCTGAGGCGGACCCGAGTTCCTTCGCTGCTCCTGATGCCTGCCGCTCTCACCATCTCTACTTACGCTGCCGCGTGGACTTCGAGAGCCGATCGCTGCGGTGCACGGCGGCCCTCACCGTGCGGTCGGAAAGGGACAATCTAAGTTCCCTGGTTTTGGACACCAAAGACCTAACAATACAGAAAGTGGTTGTTAACAATCAAGTGGCTCAGTTTGTTCTTGGATAACAACACAGCTTCAAAGGAGCACCACTTGAAATCACATTCCACTTGAGGAAGGGCCAAGACGTGGAGATCTCTTTTGAAACTTCTCCAAGGTCTTCAGTGCTTCAGTGGTTTACTCCAGAGCAGACATCAGGGAAAAGACATCCATTTCTTTTTAGTCAGTGCCAGGCTATTCATTGCAGAGCTCTTCTCCCTTGCCAAGATACCCCCTTTGTGAAGTTAACATATTATGCGGAGATATCTGTTCCAAGTGAGCTGGTGGCTCTTATGAGTGCCAAGAGAGATGGAGACTTGCTTGATCAAGAAGACCAAACTAGGAAGATATTCCGTTTCATTCAAAATGTTCCAATATCCAGTTATCTGGTTGCTTTAGTAGTTGGTGCCTTGAAAAGCAGAGTAATTGCCCCTAGAACTTTGGTGTGGGCTGAAAAGGAACTGGTGGACAAATCAGCTTATGAATTTGGTGAGGCTGAAGCCATGCTGAAAATAGCAGAAGATCTGGCAGGTCCTTATGTCTGGGGTCAATATGACTTGCTGGTGTTGCCCCCATCATTTCCATATGGTGGTATGGAGAATTCCTGCCTCACTTTTGTAACTCCTACTTTATTAGCTGGTGACAGATCATTATCCAATGTTATTGCACATTGAAATTTCTCATAGCTGGACAGGGAATTTGGTAACAAACAAGACCTGGGAACACTTTTGGCTAAATGAGGGGCATACTGTTTATCTAGAATGCAGAATTGGTGGTCGGCTGTTTGGAGAACAATTTAGGCACTTTCAGGCTCTAGGAGGCTGGCGAGAGTTACAAAACACAATTAATAACCTTGGAAGCACAAATGAAGTGACTAATTTGATCCCTAGTCTGAAGGAAGTAAACCCTGATGTTGCATATTCCTCTGTTCCATATGAGAAAGGCTTTGCTTTATTGCTTCATCTGGAGCAGCTGCTTGGTGGACCAGATGTCTTCATTGGCTTCTTGAGGGCATACATCCAACAGTTTGCATACAAGAGTATAGTGACTGAAGACTGGAAGAATTTCCTCTACTCCTATTTCAAGGATAAGATTAATGTTCTTAACAAAGTTGACTGGAATGCATGGATGCATACTCCTGGTATGCCACCAGTAAAACCTGAATATGATACTACATTGTCAAATGCTTCTGTTGCCTTGAGCCAAAGATGGATCAAAGCCATTGAAAGTGATCTTGGTTCTTTCAGCTCAGCTGATATAAAAGATTTGTCTTCTCACCAACTAATTGAGTTCCTCGCACTCCTGCTGTTGGAGAATCCTCTTTCAGTGAGCCATGTGAGTCGAATGCAGGAAATCTATGACTTCAATGCAACAAACAATTTCGAAATCAGATTCAGATGGCTCCGCCTCTGCATTCAAGCCAAGTGGGAAGATGCCGTCCCTCTAGCTCTAAAGATGGCTACTGAACAAGGCCGCATGAAATTTACTCGCCCGTTATTCAAGGATCTCTATAAATTTGAAAAATCACGTGACCAAGCCATCAGTGCCTTCCAGCAACACAAAATATTTATGCATCCAGTGACTGCAATGTTGGTATTCAGAGATCTGGGCCTGGAGGGTCAAACAGCCTAAATTCTGCAGAGTTGATGGTGCTGACCTTGTATAAGAGAATTTTGCTATTCTTTTCCACCCTTTTGCGAAAAATTACAAATAAAATCATGGTAGATTTCATTTGCTTTCTTACTTTACATTGTGTTCTGAACCTGGAACAAGGAAGCTCTTTCTGCATTTTCTAGAGCTTTCCACTTCTGCTACATACACGTTCTACAAAACCAGGAAAAAAATTCTATATTTTTCTACATTTTGCTACACTAGCTGTACTTTTACCACAACAGGTACTAGTGGACTTTATTGAAATTGTGTATTAACACTAATTTTTTGAGTTTTTCTACCTGCAATCTCTTTTTATGTTGGGATACTTAATAATGCAATCATTGATGTCATCAGAACAGTGAAATAAACAATTAACAGATAAAAAAAAGATCTGGCATTCTGATGCTTGTTAATTGTTAATAAGTAAGCTGCAGTTAAGAATACAGATGTAGTACAGAGGGACCAAATATATGGACCATGGGTCCTATACAGCAATGATGATGAATCTGTGACCCTGCAGTTGTATTGAACTACTGCTAATAGTCCCACCTGGTATAAGAATTAATCAGGAATGCTAACAAGCTTAAGCTTAAAAACAACTGGGGAGGAAGGTCAGTCCTGTTGTTCTTTGGATTTTAGATACAATAGAATATAGTACATTTTTCATGAAAAATGTTATTAATTTTTGCATTAAGTAGCATATTTTAAAGATAACATTGTAGTTAATTACTTTACTTTATTGATTAACTCTTGGGCCATATCAAAGGGCTGAGTTCCAGTCACAAATTATTACTAAAATCTGATAAAAACAATTTAAAATGGAATTGGATAAAATACAATTTAAAATGAAAATGGAATAAAATATGATTTAAAATGGAATTGGAATAAAATGCAGTTTAAAATGATAGCTTTGATTAGCCTACATTATAGTTAATAGTCAAATCACGATGATTTAAAAATAATAAGGGTTGAAATAAAATATCAGAAACGGAAGTATTTCTATTCAGAAATTCAGAAAAACTATTGATTTAGCAGATTAAAAACCTTAAATTCCTTGACCCAATTGCATATGCAATGTTAATAAATATAAAAATAACATAAAAGTTACACAAATATGGAAGCATGTGTAGCAGTTTACCAAGCAGTAACATCTTCAAATGAATATTTAATCTTATAACAAGCTTGTACATCTTTCAATGGTTTATGGGCCAGATTTGGTCTTGAATGGTATATTGGAGTCTTCCATTCATTATTAGATGGGGCCACTGATTACTTAATATCCATTGTTTTCTGCCCTCTCATGTTAAATAATTCAGTTTGGTACCAATTTTTAGAATAGCTCTAAATCTAAAACCTAAAATTTTGGGCAGTCCTGCACCTCAGATTCTAGGTCCCTGCTGTAAACTGGAAGGTCAAGATCCATTGAATTGTCAGAGTTTAGTTGAGGTCTATTGCTTCAGATCTTAATGTTACCTATTGTATATGTATTCATCCATCTATCCATCCATCCATTTTGTATAGCTGCTCATTTGCCATGTGATTCTGAATGGATAACATCCAGTAGAACAATGACAAGGTAATCAATAAAAATTAAAATGCCCAAAGCAGTTCATAAATTCATACAAATAAACTTCTGAAAATGAAATAAACTTCTCAAAATGTTGCCCAATGCCTGAGGGGAATAACAGGTCATGAGTATCTTATAAATAGCTGGTGGGGTAAGGACTATCTGGATCTTGAAAAAATATCATGTTGCACTAGACATATACCACTACAGAGAAGGCAATTCTCATGTGTCCTGTGCACTAAAATTCTTAATTGAAAGTACGCAAAGTATGCCCATCCTGAAAAATACTGTGGTGACAGACAATCTTTTTCTGTTGTTTGGTATATGAATTAAATTGTTCTTTAATTAGTACTTCCCTTGGGTACTGCGGTCAAGTTGATTAGAGTTCATCTGGAGTGTGTAATATAAATGTAGGTTGCTGATTGTATTTCTTTTTATTGTTTTTAACTTTTTGGTTTCTTGTTGCCAGTGCATAACCCAGAGTTGGGAATATATGGATAAATACATTAATTTTCATAAATAAATAAATACATTCTTATTTTTGCATCTAAAATGATGCATAATTCTGGACATTAAAGTAAAGCAAATTAATTTTACCTGTCCACTATTGGCTACATAGTGAGAAACTCAAAAGAAATACTGATGCTCAAACCATCCACTTTTGAGGATTAAAATCAGATGCTATAAATCCATGTTTGTACCAATGACAGATAAGTTCTTTTAACAAAGAACAGGTGATGAAGCACCCAAATTGTGAGCCTGTTTTTTCATCATCAACCCATGTATGTATTTTAGAGCCCACCGTAACTGTACCTTTCATCACTTTCACACATTCATGCTGAGAGTTTATTTGTTATGGCTTGCACCCTTAGAACTTAAACAGTAAATCTTAAAGTCATTTAATAATGTCTTATTTTGCTTTTCATGCTTGGGTCTCTGTGGAAGTGAAAATATAGATCTGATGAAATTTCAATCTTCAATACCTCAGGTTTTGCAATCCGTATCAAAATATTCAATCCTTTTTGGAAAGCACTGTTTTCAGGCCAATAAGAGAAAAACTACCAAGGAGCTATCAGAAGCAAATTCATCTGAAATTCACGCATGATAAATGCTTGATCCATTATAAAATGTTGTCATAAATAATTACTTTTGACACTTATGGATCATTATATCGTTAATGGCATCATTGGACATGCTTTAGAGCTACTATCAGAGGTAAAAGCTGTTTTTCAAATTCTCTGTACAAATTCAAATACAATTTCAGCAGCTACATACCGTATGTTCTTGTCAATCCTGCAGGTAGAAAAAGGTGGAAATAGTGCATGTTTATTATATATAATTTAATATAGATGGTTCCTACTTATTTTGTCTTTTTATGTTTTATTGTGTGAACCCTTTTTTTCTATTATTCAATTATTTCAATCATCCAATTTTAGGCTATTAATATAAGGGTTTTTTTACTAAGCTTCTAAAACAATTTTCAAACAGTCATTATTATTGCAAATTTTGTTTTAGATTTCCTGAAATAAATAGAATTCTATCACCCTCGGCATATTAGATTCATAATCTAAGTGATAAAAATTAAATAATTTAACTCCTAATCAAGGATCTAAGTATTATTAAAGTAGCATCTAAGAATATAGGCAGTTCCAAGCAAGCTAAGTTTTTATAAAATTAAAATGTTTAATCATTACAAAATTTCCAGATATAGAATTTCTTTAGGTATTGCTCCAAGGGCTCCAATCACAATTGGTATAACAATGGATTTCTTTTTTCCTAAGCATTCAGCTAATGAAGGTCCCATTGTTTGTAATTTTTGCCAATAGTTTTTCCTCAATCCTAGCATTATCAGGTATAGCAAATCAATAAACCTGATTTATTCTTTTCATTGAATATCATTGTTGAATTAATATTGTAAGCAAGATGCCTGTCTCTTTGGATTTAAAATCCCATGAACTCTTATTCACTTATTCTACAAAATCTTCTCAATTTGATAATCCCAGTAATCCAAACATCAGACAGTTTCCAATGAATAATTTAGATCTCTTCTCATGCCAATGAAAATTTTACTGCAGCCACTGATCAAAAAGTCAGTTGCTTTATCCTTTTAACAGCAAAGGCATGAAAAGCATGTTGTTTGTTACATTTTGAATTTTTGCTTTTATGCAATTAAATATCTCTCTTTCAGGGAGATGAGTAGTACAAAAATGTGGAAATTATTCGATAAAATAAAAATTTGTGATTATTATTATTTACAATAAAGTGTTAGAATATCCAATTAACAAGGAATACATATGGGTCTTACATAACATTAATTAAGTATTGTTAAGTAAGATTAATCAATCAAGTGATTCATGCATTAAAATAGTAACTATTAAATCCATTAATCTGTAAATCTAAAATGAGTATTGAAACATGTATTGATCTGTGATGAGCTAGTCTTCCAATTGTCCTGTTTTGGTTTGGTATCCATAAATTTGTTACTATGGTGTAACAAAGACCAAACTGATTGAAAGTTAACTATATACTTTTAGATTATATGGCAAAAGCTTGGAACTTATCATTATATAAAGAACTTTAGATTTATTACCAAAAAATGAAACATAAAATATTACTTTTCAATATTACAAAAAAGCAGAATCCCAGATTTACGGTTTTGGGTTACAGATATGTGTTCACATTCTGTTTATTAGCTGGCTTTCTGTCTGGGCAATAGAAAGATTGATGAATATTGATTTATGTAGTAAATGACTTGTTTAAAACAGGCCGAATAATTTATTCAATATATGCAAGGCAATAGGTTTTTGTTGCTTCTTTGTTCTGTTTGTTTTTATATTATTTCTTTCCTTCTTTTAAATTCAGTATATAGTCCAAGGTTGAACTGGTAAGAGGCATAAAAAATCCTGGGGATATATCCAAACCAAAAGCATGTAGATGACTTCAAGGAAAGATTATTCTCACTTATTGGAATCCTCCCCCCCTCCCCTCCGTAAATGCTTTTCTCTGTGCTACATTGAAAAGACTGAGAGATAATCTACAGTATTCAAATAGAACCTGAGAGGCCTTGCCTAACAGAGGGATCATACTTACTACTACCTTTTTAACACAGATATTGTAAAACTCAAATACTGATATAGAAACTAACTTTCAAAGGATACATAATCATTTTTTAAAATATAAAAATTATCATCATCGTAAAATGTATCACCATTATTCTGAGATATAAATAGCATGATTGCTTAGTTTAATCAAAACATACACTTTATATTTTCATATACATACCAGTGCTAATGGACTATATTTTCCTTTGTCACAAATAGATTAAAATATTTTGCATATATTAACATCAACTTTATTCTGGATACTGGCATTATAAATGCATAAGATTTTGAAAGAACAATACATCAACATAATGTCTAACAATAAATTACATATATGACTCTACAGACTTAACTTTGAGTGAGCAGCATGTACTTTCTAAGTCAAATCTGCTACATAACCTAAACAATTATCATGTACCACTGATCAATAGATTGATCAGTAATCAGTTTGTTTTACAGTTTCTGTACTACTGCAATCACCAGAACTCTTGCTTATGCACAAAAACAACAAACAGAGGATTAATGCAATTAAGTAAAATATTTTTTCGGACAATTTCCAGAATTGGAGATATCCATGCTTATCTACTCACCTTATTGTTTGTCTACATAAATGCATATAAGTGTATGATCTGACTATAGATGACTCCAATGGCAAGTGAAATTTGTGCTTCAGAGGTCAAGGTTAAAAAAATAAAATTAAAAATATTATCTTAAATTTTAAAACATAAATTAAAAAAGTAAATTTATATTGTGTTTATGGATTAAGTAATGATAATTTGACTTGTCAAGGGTAGCTGTAATTGTAATTGTGGAATTTACAAAGAGATTTACTTCTAGAGTGCATAAGATGAGAAGCTAACAAAACAAAGCTTCTGCAAAATAATACTACAATAGGAAGACAGCTTAACTTCTCCAGAAAGAATTTTTTCCCAATATGAAAACATTTTTGTGGTTTAAATTATTATGATCTGTTAGATAAGCCAAGTCACCGTTTGGAGCATATGCAGATTTATTGAGAGGATAATAATTTATTGAGGTAGTAATAAATGGTGTAATAGACTAAAGACAATGGTTTATTTTGGGACTGGAAGTATAAAAATAAATAATGTCTAGCATATCAGAAGCCTTTTTTTGCCAAGAAGCTTTATAAATGATAAGGACTTGAAGATTTATTATTTACTACAATAAACTGTCAAAAATCATAATTTTTTGTAATAAATATTTCTTTCACACAGAGCGAGGAGATTTTTAAATGATCTCTCAGGCCTTTTTTTTTTACATTGAGAAATCCCTTTATAAAATTTGAAATATCAGTTTATACAGAAAGTTCTTTATTCTGCTTGATCAACCGGAGTCTTCCATTTTTACATGCACATAGATATTGTATCTCTGTCTGTTTATCTATCCAACCTATCAAAAAAGTAAGGATAATATGAATATCTATTGAATTAATTGAAAATACAGTAAATTGAGCATGTTGCAATTTTAAATTAAATGCTGAGCAGAAGCATTAATAAGAACTTGACTACTTGAATCATGGTTTTTCACAGAGATATAAAACATCAGTATGGCAGCTGATCTAGACAGCTGACGGACAGCTGACAGCTGATGGAAGATCTAGACCAGTGATGGCTAACCTTTTTGCCGTCATGTGCCAAAAGCAGGGGGTCAATGGGAGGGTGCGGGTGTGGGTGCCCACATCCATAATTTAATGCGCCCCGCCCTCCTGTGCATGCGCACATGACCCCCCCCCCACACTTCCCCCTGCTTTTGGCACGTGATGGCCCAGTGAGCCCAGTAGGCCCATTTTTCCCCCTCCCCAGGCTCCAGAGACTTTCTAGGAGCCTGGGGATGGCAAAAACAGCCTTCTCCATCACCCCCCCCCCCCGGAGGCCTTCTGGAGGCCGGAAGCAGCCAGTTTCCCGACTTCCGGTGGGACTGGAAGGCCTGAAAATTAGTTGGTTGGTGCACACATGCACGCTGGACCTGAGCTAGGGCAACATTCGCGTGCCCACCAATATGGCTCCGCGTGCCACATGTGGCACCCGTGCCATAGGTTCGCCATCACGGATCTAGACAGTCAACAGGCAATTAACTTCAATATAACTAAAACTTAGTGAAACAATGGAGATGACATAGATCTAGAACAGATAGTAGAGGGAAAGAGATAGAACGAAGAAAGATCCAATATATTATGAATGTCTAATTAAATCTAAAGCACACTGTTTTTTAAATCCTTTTGTTTCCCTGTTCATCTCTTCATAAATATAGCATAGTAGTGTGTTTTGGAACCAGAAGTAACATTATTGTTTGGACATTTATTTTGTAAGACATAATATAATTTTTCTAAGGTGTTTATTTGTTTTCTGAAGGAGAGGAAATAAAAATGTACATATATTCTTTAAATATTTTCAATCACAAATTCTGAAATGAATATTGTTATCTTACTGGCCATTTTTCATGATAGCATACTATCTTAAGCATAGGATATTGCAGCCTGGATCTCAAATATTTAGAATAAGTAATTGAAATGTTATTTACTATTAATATTATACAGAGGATACAATCTGTTTCTCTTTAAAGAAATCCATAAATATAACTTAATTGCAGAATGGTTTTCACAAGGGCTTTCAGTGTTTCTTTTGTCTTTTGCTTATAAACAACTTCCCTTCCCTTTCCTTTAGTTCTTTTTATAGGTGCAACTGGCAACTGCATCTCTGCTTTGTACACTATCCTCTTGCCTTAGCTTTCTAATTGTAATCTCTATAAAGTACTATAGCATTAGCCATTTACCTGCATTCCATTAGCCCCAACTTTCCCCAGAATTAAGGGATTACAGGGTCATAAAAAGGGAGGATTTTGGTATAAGAATCTACTATTTCATCATGATAAGACTGAAAAAGAGGATAGGTTGATAGCACTAAGCTTGAAAAAAAGCCAAGATTTCTAAAATGTATGTGCCTGTGGTTTTGTGTGTGTGTGTGTGTGTGTGTGTGTGTGTGTGTGTGTGTGTGTGTATGCAGGTAAAAAGTGAAGGAGGGATTATGAGTTCCTTGTTTTAGATAAGTTTGTCATTATAGAAATGGCTAATATATATTATTATGTAAAAGTAAAAAGTTGAGGTTATTTGCTATTACTTTATTCTACTGTGCCAAAAACAGTTGGAAGTTAATGCTTTTTCTTCTTCTCCTCTTTATGCTACACTTTTTCCCTTTCCCCTTTTCCTCCCTTATTTTCCCCTTATTTTCATTTTCATAGTTTTCAAGTTATGACCACAACTGAGCCCAAAATTTATGTTGCTAACTGAAACATTTGTTAAGTGAATTTGCCCCATTCTATGACTTTTATTACCACAGTTGTTAGTGAATCATTGCATTTGTTATGTTAGTAACATGGTTGTTAAGTGAATCTGCCTTCCCCATTGACTTTGCTTGTCAGAAGGTTGCAAAAACTGATAACATGACTCCAGGACACTGCAACTGTCATAAATATGAACCAGTTGCCAAGCATCTTAATTTTGATCATGTGACCATAGAGATGCTGCAACGGTCGTATGTGTGAAAAATGGTCATAAGTCACTTGTCACTTTAAACAGTCACTAAATGAACTGTTGTAAGTTGAGGACTACCTGTACATCATTACCTTTTAATGATTCAGCCAATAGTAAAATCTAATCCCCTGTGGCATGTAGTTTCTATTGTTGATTTTTCCTAAATATGTTTATTAAATGAACTGTTGAAAGTCAAGGACTACCTGTATAGAAACTCCCCAATGCACATGAATGCAGTTAAATCATAGTAGTATTTTTACTATTATGATTTACTAAATATTTACATAATATTTACTAAAGGCTCATAAGAGTATTTTTTAAAAAATATTTTATGAAAATTGGGAATACCATTACAAATACATTATATAAGTAAATATAAATCAGTATCGCTCTATAGCAACAAAGAAGGAAGTCTATAATGTCCACAGCAAGTTCAGCTATTTGGGCTTCTGGCATCTACAGTAATTTCAGCTGATGATCAAATATAAAAATAATACTATAAGCCGTGATGGTGCAGTGTTTAGGCTGCAGTCCTGCAGGCTAATTCTGCTGACTGCCAACTGCCAGCAGTTTGGCAGTTTGATTCTCACTGGCTCAGGTTGACTCAGTCTTCCATCCTTCCAAGGTAAAACGAGGGCCCAGATTGTTGGGGTAAATATGCTGACTTTGTAAATCACTTAGAGAGGGCTATAAAACACTATGAAGCGGTATATCCTACACTCTGGAACCAGCTGCCCCCAGAGATAAGGAGAATCCAAGACCTCCGTGCCTTCTGCCGTGCCCTTAAAACTTTCCTTTTCCAACAAGCCGGGCTGGCCTAACAAATCCTTTTAGATGATTTTAAATTGGTTTGTCTTTTTAAAATTTTGGGCAACTGAGATATTCCTTTTAATTATTCTTAATGTTTGTATTATGTGTTACTTGGCTGTACACCGCCCTGAGTCCCCAGGGAGAAGGGCGGTATATAAATTCGAAATAAAATAAAAAAAAAAAAATATAAATCTAAGTGCTAGTGCTAGTGCTATTACTATTTATTTTGTATGTGCAATATAAAAATTGAATCA
This sequence comes from Ptyas mucosa, assembly GCA_012654045.1. NCBI lineage: Eukaryota > Metazoa > Chordata > Lepidosauria > Squamata > Colubridae > Ptyas > Ptyas mucosa. The sequence continues at coordinate 2,546,388 of WNWU01000007.1, read as the reverse complement.
TTAACTGATATCCCTTAACAGTTCAGAAAGGAATTACGTTGTATTGTCTCAAATAATATTTTTTTTTAATAGAATCCCATCATCAAGAGGTTTACATGTAAAAATACATCTCACTGCTATAATAAAATTCCTAGGAGGATTTTGCATGCTTTCAGTTCTATTTTAGGTTATAAAGTGACCTGTGCTAAATCAAGAGTTTTGATTAGATAACCTTCATCCACTGAGTGTTCTTTTTTTATTCTAAACTAAGTAAAGTAATTTTAGGAACAAAATGTTGTTTATGACTTTAATTTTGGATTTTGATACTATTGTCTCTCAAATGAATACTGCATATTCTAATTCTTGTATATGAGAAGGAATAACAGCATAAAGGATTTCAGAAGGGCAGATAAATTCATTCTAAAAAGATATATTTGGAAATACTTAAGAGGACAATCACCACCATTTCTTATGTTTTCTGTTTTAGCAACAATTAACACATTTCAGCTGTGAAAAGAAAATTTTGCTAAATTGTTCCATATGGGAACTGTCATCACATGCTAAGTCATCATTATGTATCACTTACATCATGGGAATAAGATTATATTCTCCATGCCACCACAATCTCATTTGCAGCAGCACAGGTAAAATTAAAGATCAAACCATATGTGAGATTGATCATCACATGATTGTAATGAATATGATTTATTTTTAAAGCTGAATTCTTTCTTGATTAGGATTGGAATGATGAGGGTCAGCATTTTTGTTAACCAGTACAGTACCAGTAAAAAATAATATTTCCATCACAAAGTAGTTGTATTGGTATACTAGGCAACATGATTCTATAAGTAATAAAATTTTGAGGCTCTCAAAGCTAACTTGAATGCCACTCATTAGGTCTCGCAGCTAAAGAAATGTCACATATGCCTGTCCCTATGAAATATGAAACAAAACAGTTATAAATTAAATGACAACTTCTCTGTAGGTGGACATGGTCAATTCAAGTTAGACTACTTAAAGCAGCAATGTATTATAATTTAGAAAAAATGTAGAGGATGATATTTGGCAATTGAGACAGGGACTCTTTGCTGCTGTTTTCCATAGTTCACTGGAAAAAAAATACATAAAATATGTGTTTGACCAAATATAAAATTACCAGAACAGAAACACATTTTGTTGTCATGGGCAACGTTTTTCATTCACCAGCATGAAAAGCACATGGAATAAAAGATGCACAAAAGTAAGCATACAATTGGCAGGAATATTATGGCAACTGGTATTCCATTCAATAAATCAAACAAATTGCCAGCCAGACAAATCTCCCCCTTTCAGTGTCTTTCAAGAAACCAAGTTGGTTTTTCAAGGAAGGTGGTTTTTGTTATTTTCCAGCCAGCTGGCAATAAAGTCAATTGTAAGTGGTATGCAAACAGAAAGCTCAAATGTTGTGATTCTTGCCAGAGTCCAGCACTGCCAATGTTATGCCTTTCATTTTATTAAGTGATTCTTTGACATTGCTGTACTTATAAATATATCTGTTTTCATTTTCATGTGCAAAGTATTTGGTAGGCCTATCTGCTTTACAATTATAGGGTATGATTCAGCCAAATAGATTTCAGTGAATCAAAGGAAGAGAGCAAAATAGGTGCATCCTCACTGAAATGCATTAATTTGGGGAAAATCTATTAACAAAAGGGCTTTATTTTTCACACTACACTGACTACACGTTTCCAAAGTATATTTTATCTTCAGAAGATTTACATAAAATCCATTTAATAGACTGTATTGTCTCTCTGAAGTCTATAAAATGAAATGAAATAAATATGGAGAGGAACCCTTGATGTATTGTTTATGATAATACCATTTAGACTGTCTTCAACCAGATTCAAGCAGAAGTTTAGATTTCTGATTTTTTTTACCTCTTATTTTGATGCCCAAATTAAATGTCTTGAAGAAAAAGGTAACTGTAGGTCAGGTGTTATAAATGAAACATAATATAAACTGATCCTATAGGTATAACAATTACCCAAATTGCATTTTCTATTATTCAGTTAAGGTGCAGTACAAATTAAACATTTCTTTGTAAGCATACCCAGATGCCAAATTAACTGCAAAGGGCTTGACCTTTAAATAAGCTTGGTGGCTGAGTGCTTTCATTGAAGTTACTGGAAATTTAGCACGCATCTCATAGCTGCAAAATCCTCTGCACCTGGCAGAATAACTAAGCATGAAAAAAAAGACATGTGTTTTCTAATTTATCAGTCCCTTATTAAAATGCATGAAAAGGTAGTAGCAGTTAAATGTTTAGAAAAGCTTTTGAAAATTTTATTATTCATCTTGAAACCAAAACCAATTTCATTAATTCCAAAGATGTGGATATTTCATTTGCTATACACAAGTAAAATAATGTGACAAATTAAAACTTATGACTAAAGCAAAAATAGATCATCCTTATTAGATAATTCTACAGTATATGTCAGAAGCTGGGAAATCAATTTTAAATCTTTAGTGCAACCATGACCTTTCCTTATTAAGTAAGCATTCATAATCCAGTTGAAAATTAGTCTTGGAACAAGAATTTATACAAGCTACTTAGGAAATTTGTTAAAATCGTAACAGTCTTTTTTGCCTTTTGCATATGCAATATATTACCAATAAAATCTTTCAATTGTACTACATATTCATAAATTGTGCAATATCTCTATATAAACACCTTCATTTGCTCCTGTGACAAGGTTTAACATATTTGTCTAGCCAAGAAGTTGGGAGTGCTGAGAAGACAGACTTGCTAAGCTGCAGGTCAAGCATTTTGTAGTCAAGTAACTTTTTTCTTGAATTATTTGATGTGAGAAATTATACACACCAATCATCAACTTCAGGAATTATTGAACATTCCAACAACAAGTCATAGCATAGAAAAAGACCATCCATTATGAGCTGGAATGGAACAGAATAAGATGGGACAGGGTGTAGAATCATTTTTGATTTGGGTGTCAAGGTTCCAACTAATGAACCTAACCAATTCAGCACTCCGAGACTTTCAACTTTCTCAAAGAACTGTTTTGTTGAGTTCATCATTTCAGCATTGTTGAAAATGAAATCAGCTCTAAATATTTCCCGCGGTTTCAGTATAATTAAAAAATAGATAATTCTCTCCCTCATGGTCACAGGTTACATTGTCCAATTAGGTTTTCTGGCAAGTCCCCTCAGTCTCTGGCCAGCACCTGTTAAGATGATTTTGGTTCCCACAAGATGGTCTGTTGTTGTCTGGTCTGACATTCCAGACTTCCCCACTCCCACACTGGGTGGCAATCTGAGAAACAGAAAGATGGCTGTGGCAGGCCTGACCCATTTCAAAGTTGACAGTGTGTGCATCACCTTCTATCACCAACAGACTATAAACTACTCAATTACAGTATGAGATTGCAAAATGTCACTGAAGTGAACATCCAGTGAACAAATATTTAGGATCAAATGCTATATCGCCTAGTTAAGTATCTTCTGAACTTTAATAAACAACATATTTTCCTTCTACTTCTCCGTACTAATTCTTCTTAAGAAAAAGTAGTGGATTTCTGATCTGGACTAAACATTTCCCACTAAAAATATCTCCCACTATAGGAAATTGTCCCAGTCTTCATCAGGTGTTCACAGATACATTTTGCACAAAATAAAGTTGGCCAGGTTAAGCAGCCTTTTCTAAATGTATGATTTGGCTTCAAATCTAAAATGTTTTGGCTCAGTCCTAGTATAACATGGAACTGTGTGATAACATTCTTCCCAACCTGATGTTCTCCAGACATATTGGACTTCAACTTCTATAAAACCACTAGGAGTGTTTTTCTGACATTGAGTGAGGGAGTTCTAGGGCCAGCTTTAGCTTCTCAAGATAGCTTTGTTCCTTTATTTTAACAATTTAATGGTTTTTTGAAGCACTTTCAGACTAATATCTCATGGTAGGATGATTGATATTGCCTACAATCTAAACTTTTATTTTTCTATATTTTCAGATGTCATTGAATGACACTATAATTTTATATTCAATTTTTCTTGATGTTATATACTGTATTAGCAGCACAAATTATTAACTATAAAATACGTAGAAATATAGAAAAATGTGGAGTGTTGATTCCAACAACATGTTAAATTTAATTTAAACTTCAGAACTATTGTTAAAAGGAAGCATAAAACTCTTGACCTCATCCCATATATTCAAATTTTTAAAAACTGTCAGCTCAAGATAAATGTCAGAAAAGAACCAAATAATTATAATTCCATATTCAGGTATTCTGAAGTATAACAGCAGTACTAGAACATGATTAAGAGACAATAACATAAACAATATATTTTGAACTTTTAAAAACTTGATTAAAGTTGACTGGAATGCTATGCCTGAACAAAACTCTCATCAGGAAAAATGGCAAATGTCCGAAATATAAAATTCATAATAAATTTGTGGTCCAGAAAATTATCTGGGACTAGAAGGATTGTACATTCAAGGTAATTAGCACTAGAGCTCAAATGTAAGTATTTTGACAAAAGTAGTTTTGGAATAAGCAAATATCATTTACAATATAGAATTCCATTAGATTTTGTCCATTCATAGCAAAGCTTTTTAAATACCTTTGTTTCAGAAAACAAATGTGAGTATCTCATTTGGGAGAGAAAATTTAAAAGTAGTTCTCAAAGCAAAATATGGCAACTGCTGGAACTTTAATTTTCATTATATTCTCTATTTCATTATATTTCCCCAGAACCTTTATTTTTTAACCAATATCATTATTTAAATTTTCAATGTACCCAAAAGTCATTTCAATATATTGTAAACATTTAGGTTATTGTGATTCTATTGGGCATCTATAATCATGACCATCAAATAAGTAATTACAATAACCTGATAATGCAGGATGAGACACTTTTTTAATCAAATAGCTTTTAGTAAAATCACTTTGTTATCTGTGACTGAACTCCAATGAACTATGAAAGATGCTAGATATTCAAACTTGTGAAATTGTCCAGCAGCAGATACAATGAGTTCCTCAATTTCAACAAATCTTCCCTTCCGTTGAGATCCTGATCGACTCTCATTCCTGAAATCCCAATAGTATATAGAAAGAAAAGGATTTATAGTACAGTAGTTAAATTAAGTTCACACTTATTTTCAACAAAATGCACACTATTACCACAAATGAAACCCCAAAAGGTCTGCATTTAGAGAAAGTTTTGCAGTTAGTTAGTTATGGAATTTAGGAAAATTAGCATGTGATTGCTATAATTAGGAAATAAGTAATTTTTATTTACTTAGTTAATGTTATGTTATATAATATCTACCTGAAATTTATATCAATAAGTTCTTTATCATTTATATTGAGAATGTACATTTCAAAACTTGAAGAACTTGATTAAAAATATAGTCGCAGATTAATCGGCCTTCTACACACAGAAGACACTATTGAAAGCAAGTGCTAGAGATGTCTGTGTGTGTATACTGAAATAATTATACTATCAGGCAAAAGCCAACAAAGGGTACGTTTGTACACTCCCATGAGAGATCTTAACAATTTAAATAAACACTGTAGTGATAGAAAAAGTATGTTTTACAAAATACTGGCTAGTTCATAGGAACATATTGATTCTGAACTAGTTTTCTACCGCTGGGAAAGTACTGAAGACATGCAATCACCATATATTTTTTGTAAGGAATAGGGAGATACATTTCTAGTTCAGAATCTGAGCTATACGCTAAGTGGTAATCAATAATAGCAACATGATTCAAATGTTGAACTGACTTCTTGTCATTCTGTCTGCTAGTTCAGGATACACCATTTCAAATAGGGAAGGGGTGGACAATACAATTGTTTTTACAAGGTTCAAAAGTGTCTGTCTTGGAGAAAAGAAAAGTCAGCATATTTTAAGAGCATGGATTGTGATATTTTTATCTATATGTAATATTCCAGAATGCATTTGGCAATGTTATGAACATAGAAGAAACAATATGTATCCTTAAAAAAAACAAAACAAAGGGATGTTTCGGTTTGGCAAGCATATATAATTCATATGTCAGTTTAATTTGCAACAGACATTCAAAGCATAGAACCTATGAGCTGGCAAAAACTATGAGATTACTGGGAAAATAATACTGTGTGCTCAAAAAACACAAGTAGAAAGTGCCCTCTGCCTACTTTTTCCTTCATGAGGATTGTTCTGTATTATAATGTCAAATTGCTCTCCTTGGAAAGTCAACCAAATTTGTGTTTGCAGTTTTCGTCGTAATCACTTGGATATCATATATGTATCAATCTTTATGGACTGTATTTAGATTATAGATATGCATATTTATTACAACTTCAGTTCCTTATTACCTTACTACCTTAACCATGCATCCAACATTGAATAAGGCATTAGAAATGTTGGTAAGGAGTCTTGTGAGAAATAGAATAGTTATGGCTATCTAGCCAGTAAAGTTGACAAAAGAGCAGAACCAAGTATTACTTTTCCAGCAGCTTTGAAAAGAAAGCCAGGAATTGGTTTGATTCTTATTTTAAGAAAAAAAGAACAAAGAAAAAAAGAAACTACAAAATAGTGCTAAGAAAGATAGTAGAAAAATGAGAGCAATAGCTGTACAACTAAAATAAAATAACTAATAGAGCCTACTGCAGGATTTTAAGTGAATATTTATACACAACTTTTCTTTCAAAATTAGCAGTAAAGTAAACAGACATATTTATATAATCCTGGAACAAAATATAAATGCCAACTTCCTTCTGGATGTCTAGGAGATTCTTCAGCCAGAAATTTATTAAGATTTTCAGGGAGTCCAACTATGAAAATCAGAGTTTCCAAACAATTCCAGCTAAGCATTTGGACATTTATAAGACTATAGGTCAAGTTTTTGTCAAGAAGACATCTGGCAAATCATTATTAGTTATATTGCAAAATGTTCTTAATACTCTTAATATTTAATTAATGTTAAGTTGTACATGTATTACTGTATATTAGACCTATTGAAAAATAGAAGTACATTACAAACAAACATACATATATATATACATACATACATTATATAATGTAAGAGATATATCGAATAATATGATAACCTGGATAATGTTCTTTCTGATTAATATTAATAGTTTTGTTTTGTTATGTTATGTTTTAATCACTTAATGTATAATTTATATAAGTAAAATGCTATATAATTACAACAATTAATTAAAATAGAATCATTTATAGGCAAGGATAACCCTGTTACTTCACTTAAGCATGGTAGATTAATTCTTTCACAGACTAGTTATTATTTTGTTTAAATAGTAACATTTACTTGTAGTTCTTCCATAAACCTTTTTAATGAAATCAGTCAGTTTAATATAAATGGCTGGAGACTTGATATTGTAGTGTGGGCCCAGGAGAATGAGAAAGAGAAAAAGAAGGGGGGGGTTGAATTCTATTGCTTTTGCAGAAATTGCTTTGGACAATGTTCTGTGGCTGTTCTGACCCATGGAAAAGAACCCATTCCAGATATAATTAATAAAGGAGAATCATAGTTCTTAATCTGACACATCCCAGTCTTTCCCAGCCTAGGACCCTCCAGATATGTCAGATTCTAATTCCCAAAATACACAGTCATCATTTCTCCAAATTTCTCACGCATCTGGAGAACATAATAAGTTTATGCAAGTGAATTATTATTCACCAAGTGTAAGTACATATCTAAAATTAGACAAACCAATGTAGAGAAAAATAGTCTATCAACTTTGGTCTTCCAGGCTGTCACTGAAAGTTGAAAAGCTATTTGCTTAAGAGAGAGATATTGCAGTATGATCTTTTAAATGTACTGGACATGATTCAGTCAAGAAGAATCTCTTTTTTTCATTGGCTTGATTGACAGAAATTTATGTATAGGAATCTCACACTGTATAATTTAGGCTTGACTATTCCCATTGTGTTGATTAAAGATATTATACTTAACAACAATCTTCTAATATATTCTCTTGCATAAGCCTTTTAAAACTCCTGTTATTTCTATTAGAAGTTATTTATTTTTTATTTGTATGTACAAGGTAAATGGATATGGATATCTACATAGTCATTCTGAATCTCGCACTTTCCAACTGACTTATATGTAAACTAGAACTTCTATCCAGCAAATGTGTTGGCTTAGAATTTATTATTTCTAATTCCAATGAATTACCAATAAATTTTGACCTGAAGCTTATACGTTATCCTAGTCATAAAAATATTTTATTATTTTAAACACATGCATTTAAACATTACAAGTAGCTTATGGGAATTCAAATCAATTTTATCTCATTCAAATAACATGATGAAGTGATCAGGTTCAGCAAATATAATAATAGAAAATAATAGAAAAAATCATGGAAGATAACAGAAGAATTACCAAACTGTAAAATAAAGACGTCTCTCTCTCTCTCTTTCTAAATTTGATACTATTTTTTCCAATAATATCTGAGTGTTCTATATGATATACTTTTATGAGGATGGACTTTTCTGTCACACTGATTATTAGAAAATCATATTAAAGAATATAGAAAAAGGATTCACAATACAATATATACATATATAATCAAAGGCTTGGTTTCAATTAATATTTATTGCACCATACTTTCAATTTTAATCGAGGAGTTCTGAATCATGATCTAATTGAAAATAAAGCACTATCAGAAGTTCTCACCACTTTAAAAAGGGTTTCTTGAACTTTTAAACTAAATTTTTGACACAATTGTCCTATGGATTCTTTGAAAAGAAATACTGATATAACCTATGAATTTTGTGAAAGAATTAGTTGCAAAGAATTGACTGGCTGCATCTCAAACCGAGCTGACATAGTTAATAGCAAAACAATATATGTGGGTGGGATTGTTTTATCATCATGTATCCTTTTATAGTAGTCTGATATCTTGTTATTCTCTACCTCAACAGCTGGTTTCACTGAAAGAAGATCTCTTCATAGGATAAAAGTGCACAACTACACTATAATTTTTGTGTCAGTGTGATGAATAAATATAACTTAAATTTTGAATTCCTTGGATTTTTTTAAACTTTCCATCATTTTGTTCTTATAATAATGTCAGAAGTGCATTTTGTGTGTTTATCTGTTAATGGAATCAAGAGCTTTGGAGGGTTTTTTTTCCTATCATCCATTCTTTTTTGATAATAATTTTTGACAAAAATGTTATGGGTACAGTGCACTTGTAATTGACATACATAAAAGATCTGCATCTGAAACAGATGTGAAAAAAATTATGTTGTACTTGTGTGGAATTGATAGCTATGCCTCAAAATGTAAATATTATTATATAAATATCTGAGCAGTTCCTTGAAAATTCCATCATACTTTTTACGGGAAAAGGGTGCTAAAAATTAAACTGTACTTTTAGGTGTAGATAATGATCACATTTATGCCTCTTCTTTTTTTCAAATTATTTTTCTTTGTGGCCAATCCATTTAACTGCTACTCTTAGACAAAAAAATATCTATTTAGTAAGTAAATAGCCATAGACTACAGGAAAGAATAAAAGGACAGAACAGTAAGAATAATTGTAATTCAGAAAAGTAAAAAAAACATGCAAAAATAAAGTTTAGGGCACAATCTGATTCAATATAATAAATCAAACAAGTAAAGTGTCATGAAATACATCCATCTAATAAAATTCTGAGTAATAATGAAGAATCTGCAGAAAAACAACCAATGTCAGAGAAGACTAGGTCCCAGCATGGGTGACATAGACTCAGTACTGTTGTTTGAGTACATGCAAAGATGATCTTGATCAGAATGACAATGACATCTACTTGTAAATTACCATGGAAGACAAGGTATCAAATTTGCCAATGTGAACATCCTTCTATATGAGATATAAAGGAGTTATAAAAATATTTACATGCATGCAAAGGATCACATTTCAACTTCTGATACTGTTTTTAATCTATTTCTTTGGACATCAAGATACAAAACTCTCCACTTTAGTTCTGCCAGAGTTTTATCTAGTCCCGTAGAGAATGTAGGAAGGAGATATAATCCACAGTAGACAAATGCAAGTCTACTTTACTTGAAGATCAAATTCTATGGATCACAAAAAGCTCATAGAAGTTTATGCTTATGGTCTCGGTAACATTATGAGAGAACACTTGCCAAAAATCTCCATTCCCACCCCACTCTGGGGCCAGCCAGAGGTGGTATTTGCCTATTCTCTGAACTACTCAAAATTTCCACTACTGGTTCTCCGGAACCTGTCAGAAACTGCTGGATTTCACCCCTGCATTGGACCCAATTGTAATGGTATGTGGAATTACTTTGGAAGACAGGAAGGAGAGCTGCAGATGGGACAATCAGCTTGTAAAAGATGTCTCAGCCATTAATAAACATCTCATAGCAGAATATCAAACTTCTAAAAAATGTAGTGGTAGTTGTTGTGGCTCCGACCTCTGAGCCCATCTTATCGGAGGAAGAAGGCTCCGAACATGAAGGAGAGGAGTTAGCCAGGCCTCCCCCTCCAGGACCCTCCTCTCTGGCAATGCCTCAGGTGTCTCCCAAAGGAGAAGAGATTGGCCAGGACCCAGGTATCCCTGAGCAGTTGCAGTCAGACAGTAAGGGGGAATATGTCTTGGCTGGATCCACGCCAGCGTCAGAGAGATAAGTGCACGCAGCAGAAAAGGAAGCGTGCCAGAGATTAAGCTGAGTCACTGGATCACACCCCACAGGGTATAAAAGGGAGTGTGGTGGCCATTCAGACTCTGTGACGGACAAAGCTTAATTTCTGGCGAGTCACTTTGCACCTTTGGAAACAACGCTTATCTGCTGTGGACTTAATTATGAACTGGACTATTTAACTGTGTGTATTTTATCTGTATTATCTGGTGGAGGATCAACCCCTCCTTCTCGGAGTAAAAAGTTCTTGGCAAGCAGCTACTGGGCTGCTGCCAAGCCTCTTATCACTGGAATTGGGTGTTTGCAAGGTTTATTTATCCCCGGCTGGCTGTTTGGGTGCGTGTGTGAGACAGGGACAGAATAGTAGTTTAGGAAAATTATTTTTCTACTTCTTATTGCTATTGCATATGCTAGTCTTGGAAAATGTATAGATCTATGTAATTTAACCCCACCCTTCATTCACCTATTCAAATTACCAAGGATTAAGTTATTAGCTAAATTAAGTTATATTATTGTAAGCATTTTATTGTAAGCTTAAAATGAATGCTTATTCTTTGATTCAAGAAATGTAAAACAGGGATGATGACAGAAGGGAGGCACTAGTCTCAAGGCTAGGTGGGCTAGACTTCCAAGTAGCTCCCCCAACGAAAAAAGACTCCGAGGCTTGAAGTTCCTCAAAGTTCCATTTTATTAGAGATGTCATATTGGCACATCTGGGAAAACCCAAATCTGAAAACTCCCAGGTTTTTCCCACCCAAAGGAAAGTCCAAGTCCAAGTCCCTGCCCAACACCCACATGTCCATCACATGGTCCAATAAAGCACCATCCTAACAGGAGATGCCTCCCAGTCACACCCCTCCAGGTGCAGGGCAAGATGTCCTTGACTCTCTGAGAAAGGAATGTTATTATGACTATATATCACCCCTGCTCCATACAATCCCCTCTCCCAGTTTCCCACAGCACTAAATGTGGCAGGCCTGAAGGCCCAATGCAAAAGAGGGCTTCCAGACCTGACACTAGATCTGACTGATTACCTGTTTGCTGGCATAGTTATGGGTTTTTCCTGTCTATGTGACTTTATTAATTATTTATAGTGGTTTACAGACTTTTTCTATAATCTTTTGCCAATCTATTGTCAAGCCTCTTAGTCTATTTGACAGGAAACCAATGATCACTGTTAAATTATCATTTTTGTCTGGTTTTCATGAGCTTGATGATGTTTTGGGGCTGTTCTTAGAGAATATTTTCTATGCAACTAAGGCAAGGTATTATTTATTTATCTTTAATGTTCCCGGTATAAGATTTCTGCATATCTACCATGCCAATAGTTAGCTTTCCTTTTTTAAAATTTGAAATATATAAGCTTATTCTAACAGAAATGTATATGCTCTTGACATAACCAGAATCCTTATGTCTTCTTTACTTCTTTTTTTAACATTTATATCTTTCTTTACATCTGTTTACACAAAATTTCAGTAGCTGATTCTACAAATGATTACATACTTTTAAAAACCACATGCACATGTTCAGAAATCATTCCCACAACAACTTCAATTACTTGTGAAAAGTTACAATTAAATAGCAAAACAGGAGGCAGTCTCAGAAAACATTGACATGAAATGTCATTTCTTGAAAAAGTAATAATTAAAGTAGCTTTTTAAAGCTAATCTAAGAAGAATTGATGTCTGTGGAGATTCTCAACCATCTCAGTGCTTTTTTCTTCAGAAGGCAACTGGACTGTTTTTTCTTTGATGAAGAAGAAGAAAAGTCCACATTTTGGATAGAGAGGACTATTGGTTTAAAAGAGAGTTAAAATAATTCACTATGTTAGAATTGAACACCCTTGCCTCAACAGAGGGGAAAGAATAAGAAACCACCTATGTCCAGTGTACAATGTAGCCCTTGCAGTAGTTCCAAGAATATTCCACAATCAATTGTATCCTGATTCAGGTGACCCTGAGGGTACAGAAAAAACCCAAGTGGCCTCAACACTCTCAGAGAGAGTACTAATGACCAGATGACTGCAAAGAAATATAATCCTTCCATTTCCCCTCACCACCACTGTATCATAAGCTATCCTTCCATCCCCCTGCCATCAAAACTGATGATGCTTCTTGGATAAGAAGCAAAATGTCTTCTGCTTCTTCCTCAAGTAAAAAAACAGTCCAGTTGCCTTTTGAAAGAAAAAAAGCACCTTTGAGAAAAGAAGACTTGATGCATATTTGTGTTTGCACAGATACACAACCCTAATACCTGCTCAAAATATAATTGGGCTTTAACAAAAAAAGTCATGTTTTAGAAAACAAAAAGTGTCTTAAACCGATAGAAAAATAATTATGGTGGTTATATTCTAGTTTATCATTAATAATGGTTAGAGAAGAATAGATAGATGGAAACAATTTTGTTTTGGAAATGAAAATATGTTCTATTGCTAATAACACACTTTCTTAAAACTAGATAGATAGATAGATAGATAGATAGATAGATAGATAGATAGAAAAAAATAATATGGTTCACCATATTACACATTTATTCACATTATTTGTTCACATTTATTTTATGATAAATAAAAGTAACTAGATTATTAATATTATTGTTAGTGAAGTCTTAATTCACTATTTTAAAAAGTGTTTCAAAGCTAGCCCAGTGTTCTGGCTGGCACATATTTTTTATATGACATTAGTCAATCAAACAGAAGTTAGGAATATGTTAGAAATAAAAGTGATGTAAGATTTTACAAAATCAGCAATTTCTTAACTTAATGTGGTACAAATTCTCACCTCAACTTGAGGAGGCATTGTTTTACTGTTTCCATGAAAATAAGACCCTGTCTTATATTTTTTTGAACCCTGAAATAAGCACCTGGCCTTATTTTCGGGGAGGTCTTAGTATTTTGGGGCCCGTGGAGCAAGACAGGGTCCTCTTGCCATCTTACCTGATTTCCAGCTCTGTCTACTCCTAACCAGTTCTGTTTTCCTCCTAACCAGAGGAAATGGCAGGGACCGGCTGTGCATGCATTTAAATATTTTTGGGGTAAGCTTCTTTTCAGGGAGGACTTATTTTGGGGGGAGCTTATTTTAGCGCCTGCGTTCAAAAGCCCAATTGGGTTTATTATCAGGGCATGTCTTATTTTCGGGGAAACAGAGTGTCATGTCTTGTCATATACTGATATTTATTTTTATTTTTATTTTATTTTATTTCCTATTTATATACCGCCCTTCTCCCTGAGGACTCAGGGCGGTGTACAGCCAGACATAAAAAACATGAAATATAAATATTAAGACATTTAAAATATATATAATTTGGCTACAAAATTTAAAACTCACAGACCAATTAAAATATTAAAAATATTTAAAATTTCTTCTTAAGCCAGCCCGGCTTGTTGGAAAAAATGTGTTTTTAGGGCACGGCGGAAGGCACTGAGGTCATGAATTCTCCTAATCTCCGGGGGCAACTGGTTCCAGAGGGTGGGTGCCCCCACAGAGAAGGCTCTCCCCCTGGGGGTCACCAGCCTACATTGTTTGGCTGATGGCACCCTGAGGAGGCCCTCTCTGTGGGAGCGCACGGGTCGATGGGAGGTCATCGGTGACAGCACGCGGTCTCGGAGATAACTAGGCCCTATGCCATGGAGCGCTTTAAAGGTGATCACCAACACCTTGAAGCGCACCCGGAAGACCACTGGAAGCCAGTGCAGCTCGCGCAGGAGCGGTGTTATGTGGGAGCGCCACGCTGCTCCCGTCACTACCCGCGCGGCCGCATTCTGGACCAGTTGGAGCCTCCGGGTGCTCTTCAAGGGGAGCCCCATGTAGAGAGCATTACAGTAGTCTAGGCGGGAGGTGACAAGGGCGTGAGTGACTGTGCACAGGGAATCCCGATCAAGAAAGGGCCGCAACTGGCGAATCAGGCGAACCTGACAAAAGGTCCCCCTGGCTACAGCCGTCAGATGTTCCTCCAAAGACAGCTGCCTATCCAGGAGGACTCCCAGATTGCGAGCCCTTTCTGCGAGGGCTAAAGACTTGCCCCCGATAGTCAGTGATGGAGTCAACTGACTATATCGGGATGCCGGGAACCACAGCCACTCCGTCTTGGACGGGTTGAGCTTGAGTTTGTTTCTTCCCATCCAGATCCGCACGGCTTCCAGGCACTGGGACATCACTTCGAGGGCATCATTGGGGTGGCCTGGGGTGGAGATGTACAGCTGGGTGTCATCAGCGTACTGATGGTATCTCACCCCAAAGCCACGGATGATCTCACCCAGCGGCTTCACATAAATGTTGAACAGAAAGGGCGAGAGGACCGACCCCTGTGGCACTCCACAAACGAGAGGCCTCGAGGTTGACCTCTGCCCCCCTGTCAACACAAACTGCGACCGGTCGGAGAGAAAGGAGGAGAACCACTGTAATACAGTGCCCCCCACCCCCAACTCTTCCAGCCGGTGCAGCATGATACCATGGTCGATGGTATCAAAAGCCGCTGAGAGATCTAATAGGGCTAGGACAGAGGAACATCCCCTGTCCCGAGCCCTCCAGAGATCATCAACCAACGCGACCAATGCCGTCTCCGTGCTGTGCCCAGACCTGAAACCCGACTGGAACGGATCCAGATAAGATGTTTCCTCCAGGAATTGTGGAAACTGTTGCGCAACCACACTCTCAACAACCTTCGCAATAAAGCGGAGGTTGGAGACAGGACGATAGTTAGCTAATACTGCCGGGTCCAGGGAAGGCTTCTTGAGGAGGGGCCTCACCACCGCCTCTTTCAAGGCGGCAGGGAAGTGACCCTCACTCAAAGAAGCGTTGATAATACCCTGGAGCCAGCCTTGTGTAACCTCCCGGGAGGCCAGTACCAACCAGGAGGGACACGGGTCCAGTAAACATGTGGCCGCACTAAGTCTCCCCAAAATCCTGTCCACATCATCAGGAGTCACAGAGTCAAACTCTTCCCAGATAACATTCTCAAGACTATTCCTTGTCACCCTGCCCAGATCTACCCAGTCGGAGTCCAAATCCCCCCGAATCTGAGCAATTTTGTCATACAGGTATTGTCCGAAATCCTCCGCCCTGCCTTCCAAGGGATCCTCCCGCACTCCCGCATGAAGCAGAGAGCGGGTCACCCTGAACAGGGCGGCCGGACGATTCCCTGATGATGCAATAAATGCAGAAAAGTAGTTCAACTTTGCCGCTTTTATCGCCACTAGGTAGGTCTTAATATGCGACCTTACCAGTGTTCGATCAGATTCAGCGAGACTTGCCCTCCAACCACTCTCTAGGCGTCTTTTCCGGTGCTTCATCTCTCTCAGCTCCTCGGTAAACCAGGGAGCTGCTCGAGATCCGTACCGGGTCAGAGCCCGCAAAGGCACGACTCGATCCAAGGCTCCACCAGCTGCCCGATTCCAGGCAGCTACCAGGTCCTCGGCCGAGTCGTGTGCCAGATCCTCAGGAAACGGCCCAAGCTCCATCTGGAACCTATCAGGATCCATCAGGTGCCTGGGGCGGACCCATCTAGTTGGTTCCGCCTCCCTGTGGCGGGGTGTAGCGGTTCGGAGATCTAGGCGAAGGAGCGAGTGATCAGACCATGACAAGGGTTCTATGTCTATACCCCCTATAACCAGATCACTCAACCACTGGCCAGAGACAAAAATCATGTCCAGAGTATGCCCCCCCTATGAGTGGGGCCATGAACTAATTGGGTCAGGTCCATGGCCGTCATGGAAGCCATGAACTCCCGAGCCACCTCAGATGTTTCACCAACGGAAGGCAAGTTGAAATCACCCATGACCATGACCCTGGGTGTATCCACTGCCACCGTGGCTATCACGTTGAGTAGCTCGGGCAGGGCTGTTGCCACGTGGCAGGGAGCCAGGTACGTGAGCAG
The DNA here is from genome assembly GCA_012654045.1 of Ptyas mucosa. Taxonomy (NCBI): domain Eukaryota; kingdom Metazoa; phylum Chordata; class Lepidosauria; order Squamata; family Colubridae; genus Ptyas; species Ptyas mucosa. Next base: position 2,529,875 of record WNWU01000007.1, on the reverse strand, counting down.
CAAGCCCAACTGAACCCCATGACCCCATTTCATAAGGAGGGACTCACATCCGGCAATCTGTGGCACAGTGGTCTCCCTCGGACCTAGATCTTCGTTAATAATAACCGCTACCCCCCCGCCCCTCCCCTGGGCCCTTGGCTGATGGAATGCTCTGAAATCTGGTGGGCACATCTCAACCAGAGGGACCCCTCCCTCTGGACCCAACCAGGTTTCCGTAATACCTGCCAGGTCCGCTCCCCCCTCCTTTATAAGATCACAGATGAGGGGGGCCTTATTTACCACGGACCTGGCATTGCACAGCATCAACCGAAGGCCCAGATCCTGAGTATCTGTGCTACCTAGTGTCCGAGTGGAGCTTTGGAGACCGGGGCAAGCAATCGCTCTCAAATAGCGAGTGCGTGCCCCCGACACATGATGTGGTCCCCTGCTCCCGCCATATCTGCCCCTCCCAACTACCGTGCTGATGGTGCAACCCTCATAAATATGATCCTCCGTCCCCCCTCCAATCCCTCGTTCTGCACCCCCCAAACCGTTACCCCATGCCGGGCTAGGCTCTGACCATGGAGGATGACCCCCCCATCCCCATCGGTCGTCTTCTCAATTCCCCTTAAAAAATTATTACAAACCCCCCTCCCCGGATCCCTTAAAATCTTATTAAAACACTTCACCAAAAAGCCCCACACACCCTTCTTTGCGTCATACCATCTCTCCGGACTCCAAAGTCCGTCATCGAGATAGGCCCTTGGTAAGGTGGAGGGCCAAACCTGCGCGAGGGGGGAATCTTGCAGGGCAAGCAATTCAGATACTGAGTACATCAAGACCCTTGGGGGGGGAATAGTCCAAGGTCAGAGACCACCAGATGTTAAAAAAACATAGAGGGACAGAATTCTGATCCATGGTCCAAGTCACCGGGCTCCATTGCCCTCTCACAGCAATGGAGGGGAAGGCAGATACAATTCAACCCCCGGAAGTATCCTGGCCGGCTCTCCTCTCACAAGGCCGACCAGGAAAACTTAGATGATAATCCAGGAGTGAGATGGCCATACTCCGCCTTCCACTGGCCTCAGGTCCATGGTTCCAGTGCCCCCTTGGGTTAGGAGCATCAGGGGTCAAATCCTCCAGCTCACACAGAGTGTTCAAATAGTTCAGGAGATATCTTCCGGGGCAGGAAATAGATGGCAATATGAGGGGGGGGGGAAAGTGGAAATAGTTCAGCAGACCAAATAAATGGGGCTGTTATGGCAATAACAAGGTCTAACAAGGTCTAAGCGTGGTCCGGGAAGAAGGAGGGGTGGGGGAAATTCAGACAGCAGGAGTCTGTAGTCATTCACCGACCCCACAAATCCCTCAAGCTTCCACTGTAGATGTAGTACTCCCCTATTTTCACCCTCCAGATCAACTAAAGGGGGGAGGGGACTGGGGGATTCCAGGTCCGTATGGGGACAGCCCATCCCCACGGCCAAGCACCCTCCGGCCGCTCGGGGGGTACTTTCCAATCCTCTGGAAAACCTCCATTCTGCAGTTACTGCCAAAAAATCCCACACCGGCTTTGTAGATATCTGCAGGCCCTTGCAGGCCGCCCCGACCTCGGCCGCCATCCCTGCAGTCGTCGCTGCGGCCGCCGCCACCACCGTTGACATCGCTGCCATTGGCCCTTCCGCTGTCGTCCCCAGCCGCCCCTCGCCTCCATAGATCTCATACGAGGCATCGAGGGGCGTGGGGAACCTCCGCAGGGGGCCCCAGCATCGCCGTCTTCGAGGCCGCTGCTGTCGCCCCGCCAGCCGCAGGTAGCCGCCGATATTGCCCTGGCTGTTCCGCCAGGCCTGTGAAGCCACGCCCACTCTCTAGCGGCGTCTCCCGCCGTCTTCCCTGAAGCCGTTTTTTTCCGGCTTTTTTTTCTCGGAGCTGGGATGGTCCGGAGAGCTGGCGAAGCTCTCGAAATGTCCTCCTGACACTCCTTTACCCGGGCGAGGGCCTTAGATGTTCCGCCCGACCCTCCAAAGCCTCCTTAAACCGAGGCATCCCCTCCCAACAATCGGAGGTCTCAGTACCGGAACGCCATCTTGAGCATGCGCATTCAACATTTTGACACATATTAAACTTGGTAGCTATTCTTTATTTCTTAAGGCTAATATATCATTTTGAATGTAAGTTCTTGTATTATAAATTTAAGCCCCATTCTTGTTATTTTGTCTAACACAGTGTAGAACTGGGTAGAAATCTAATGAGTGTCAAAAATGTCTTCAATTGTTTGTCTATCTGTGCGCCTGCCTACCAGAATGATATTTCTAAAAACTGAACAGAACCAAATTTAGTGGGAAATAAGAAGCTGGAAGCATAAAATCTGTTTAGTCCAGTTGGTTGCTTTCTGTAGAATAAATAAAAAGTTGGGAGCCTAAATAATAAAGCAATGCAAATCCTTTAAAAAACGTTACACACCATATGGAAATATGTACTTTTTATTGAATCAATAAATCAGCCATATCTTTTTTATGCTTTTCACAACTACTACTCCCAAGGAAATTTTGTAGAGGCATCTATATGTGTAGATAACTGGAATAAGTATACTGAAGCATCTGGGTGAGCCTGAAAAAAGACATGTTGAGGACCCCAAGTGGGGTGCTGTGAATGTGCTGCCATTTGTTATAAAGTGCCTTTCCCAGGAATCTTCTCAATCCTAGTAAATAATAGATTAATCTTAGTTTTCAAGCAATGGCTTCATTTGGATCATAATGATATAGTATAAACACAGTTTCTTGCTTTTCATCTATAGGAAGCTTGATAATTGCAGCAAAACAGGAGCCACCATTGGAAAAGCAACCATCATCGAAAAATTATAACCATTTCAAATGTCAAATATGATAACCAATATGTCTTCAAATCTTTCCCTGTTCTTACTAGTGAAAAAAAGTATAACTCCACTATGAACCATGACAGGTAAAATATGTGTTAGATGTTCACTAGGGTTTCAACATTTGTGTTCAATATTATCCTTTTTTGCATAGAGCCTGCCCTGGCATTCTTAGTCCACCTGTAACCTCTTCTAGGATATGGTGGATGAGTAAAACAGATTATTTAGTTGACATTTACAGTATAGTTGATGTTATCTTTCCAAAAAAAAATGAATAAAAAAGGAGAAGCATTTAGAAACAAAAAAAATATTTTGAGCTTTCCATTGGGTTCAGTGACAATACACACACACACACATATATACATACATATACATACATACATATATATATATATATATATA
>WNWU01000007.1:2484960-2526222 GCA_012654045.1 Ptyas mucosa | reverse complement strand
GACTATATATATATATATATATATATATATATATATATATATATATATAACAAATTGTCCTAAAAATGCAAGTTCCAGGTATAGTTATGGAAGAGGCGATAGACATCATGATCTCCGGAACGTTTAAAAGTTTAAAAAATTTTTATTTTAAAACTTATGCTAAGCTTTCGTCGGCCCCTACCGACTTCGTCAGAGTATGGAATCCCCATTGAGGAGCTGCTTGCTTTTATGTAATGCTGAACAATTTAGTCATTGCACGCGTAACAAGACCACCCTTGCGTTCTCCCTACAATTAGCTTTTTTTTGCCTTAGTCATGCTAACAGATGGCGATGCACTTCCCCCTGCCTCCTTCCCCATTGTGTATTGCCTCTTTCTCTCCCAGGGGGTAGCCCCGGGTTATCCGGCATTGCTTTAAAGGTATTTCTCCCGGCTCTCCGTCCCTCATTTGTTATGCCTTTCCCGTTTAGGCACACATGTTGCCCCCTCTAAACCCATTTGTTTTGCCCATGATCTTGTAATGGGTCTGCATTGTTCTTCCTTGTCCCCCTTGTCTTCCTCATTCTGCTGTTTCCCTAACCTACTCTCTTGTCCTCTATCAGGGTTTATCCCACCCCCATTAGGGCAGGGAGAGTGGCCCAATGAAGGTGTATTTTTGTTTTTTTGTATTTTAAATCATTGATCTACATAGGAAAAACCTGGATGAAACAAAAATACACATAAAGACCTACGAAAAGAGAATAAAATAAAATAAATATTTGACCTTTACAGGGAGGAGTCAGGAGATGAGGGTGTGGCTAACTGAAGAAGACAAACAAGTCAGAAATAGCTATCTTAGTCTCCCTTAAATCTCACAACAGACAGCAAAATGCTGCTTTGATGTCTGATAAAGCCAAAAAAATCTAGTGAATGAAATTTCACTGAACCATGGCTGTATAAAGATCTTGATTTACGTAGGAACCCAAAATGTCTGTTACTAACTGAGACATTTTGCTAAGTGAGTTTTGCTTCATTTATAACCTTTTTTGCCACAGTTGTTAAGTGAATCACTGCATTTGTTATGTTAGGAACACGGTTGTTAAGTGAATCTGGTTTCCTCCTTGACTTTGCTTGTCAGAAGGTCTCAAAAGTGACCATCATAAATATGAGCCAGTTTCCAAGCGTCCAAATTCTGATCACATGAACACAGGGATTATGCAATGGTCGTAAGTGTGAAAAAGTCAGAAATCACTTTTTCCAGTGGTGTGGTCTTGAAGATTCTCTCTGCCGCTCTGCATGGAGAAGTTCTCTGAAATAGTTGCCACAATATTTACCAATCTCAGGGAATAGATCTGACCTCTGACCATTTTAACATTTTATGTGTTATTTCTTCAAGTCTTTATTTCTTATCTATTTTTCATCTCTGTTGGCAGTGTCATGTTAACTGTTGGCAATCTCATGTTAACTATAACATAGTTTTTTAAATTAATGATTGCATAACTTGGTAAATTAATGTTGCCAGTACAGTGTTTTGTCATCCACTAGCAAATAAAACAGTTTAGAATTGCAATTATGCCATAAACCAATTGTTTGACTGTGTGAATTAATAGTTCATATGTTTTAAAGTTATTCAAACTACCTTTCAGTAGTTTGTAGAGTGCTTTAATTTTTAATTGACATTATAAGTGAGTGCTTGAAAATTCCATTACGTCTAGTTAAATGAGGTGCCATTGCTATATTTCTTTAATAGGGATGAAAATTGCCTTAAATGCCTATTTTCACAGAGGAATTTTGAAAAGAAAGTTAGGGGAAGAAAATATATATATTATTCCAAAATTCCATACTTTTGGTAAAATTTAAGTAGTGAAGTCAGTTATAAACATACTTAAAATTAGTCTCATTGAATTTTATGAGTCTTATTTTCAGGTAATTATGCCTATGACTACATCTTCAAATAGCATTAATCATCCTGCCTCTTAAGGCCTAGGTATGTCCTTTCAGAAATATTATCTAATGTTTAATGAAACTATTAGACTGCTGAATATTAATACATATCAATAAAATACTCTTCAAGTTCTTGAATAATTTCTAGGTATAATTTCCAACACTGGCCTTAATATTTTGTAGGGTTATTTTTATTGCCATGTTTATGTAATTATTTCTGCCTTTTTTCTGCAACTCTAGTAAACATAATAAACAAACAAACAAAAGATGTTGGGAAAAGAAAATATTAATTAACTTCACAAATTATCCCCTTGCAAATAGAATTATAATTATCTTTTTTTCATATTGAATTTAACTATTTTTATACAGGTGTCCTATTTGCCTTGTAGAGATACTCATTATATCTACAAGTTAAAATCAGAAAAATCCAAATCAAAGGGATTAGTTTAATGTTCTATATTCATTCTAATTCAAAGGGGTCTTTTCCTTTAACAATTCTTTATTTCTCTGTGATCCTATGGCCTTAATACTACATGAATGCAATTATCCAAGATGGTTTACATTTATTCAAATAAAGAAAGAATAATTGAAAATTTTATTTTTCTGAATTGGAGTTGGGTTTTTAATTTTTTTTTCTTAAAATAGGTATATATACCCATAAAACTTTATTCACAACAGTTCCACAGCATTTCTTTGAAAATGGAAGAAAATGACCTGTGGTAAGGATATCATAATTCTTGGACATGTTACAAGATGACTATGACCACTGACTGATGGAGACAGATATTATAGTTTCATTAATGATTTCATTCAGATTTCAGATTGAAATTGCAAATAGAGAAGCTTCATTCTACTGGATGAATTTGAAGCAGAAGCCAGGTATCTCTCAATTTGAGAAAAGAAATATGATCCAAAGAAAGTGGAGAAAATACAAATTGTTCCCTGTCTCAAAATGTGAGACAAGTTTGATTCCTGGTTATTTCATAAGCATGGTTTGGCATTCCGTTCTTCTGACATGTTTTCAACTTCCTAGGTATTAATTGGTATAAAAAAGCTTGGATAAGTCTATTATCAGTTATTTTGGCCATGAACAGTGACTTGTTTTTTTTATCTTAATTTATGCAATGAATTGTGAGTGCACTTTATGTGCTTCATACTCATTTGAATTTATTACCAGCAGCAACTTAATTCAAACATAATTGTATCTGCTTCTCAAAAGGAAGCAGGAATGGGCTTCTGTTGGAAAAATAGAGTGAATAGAGTTTTAATCTATTTTTTCCTGCACTTTTGCTTATTTATAACTGCCAATTAGGGGTAATGCTTTATGCCTCTGCTGCAGTACAGTTTGGCCCATGGGTTGCAATTAATTATTGTAATAAATATTTTAAGTCTCTGAAAAGTCATTGATCTTTTGTTGCTTTTTATAACTCACTTCCAACAATTTGTGTGTCCATGTGGGGTGTGTGGGTATAGATGTGGGTATAATATAAGCGCGCGCACACACACACACACACACACACACAATCACCCCATCCTTTCTGTCTAGGGGAAGGCCTGGTATCTACTTCTTCTAGCTAAAACAGATTCCTAGAATTATTTCATACTATAGTACACTCAGGTACTAACACAATCAAACTATAAAAAATGTGGTATGAATTCTTTTTCCAAGTCAATGCGTTGCTGAAGCAAGAACAGGAGATTGTGGTACTGCCAAGACTGCAAATAGAAATTATCCAAAGCTATATTATGCTACTATTATTTTATATTTTTAAATTACAGTTCACATTACCATACTAGAAGAAAATATGCAGTAATGCATGCAGACATTTCATTTAGATTTATTTGCTGGGAGGAAAGGTTTGTTAAATTATAACAACACTTTGGAAAAAATGACTATTCCACTTATTACTAAGTTACCAGTTGCCAGAACTAGAAGATTAATGTTGCCACATTTGTGAATGTGGTTTCAAAATTTTCTGAAAGAGAAAATATGTGCTTTACATTACAGACAATACTATGAACATATGAACAGGTTACATTTCAAGGCGCAGTTCATAAGTTGATTTTGTTTGATTTTGTCCAGCCAAGTGTAAAAACATGCACAGTACGGTTCTTATCTTACACAAGTGGTGCTTATGCTTTATTCCAAACATACTGGAATTCAGAATCAGGCTACAAAGGAAAAATATTGCAAACTATAACTAAGAGATCAGTGAACAGCAGGACAGGATTGTATCCTAAATGGTGGACACCAATGGTGGGTTGCTACCGGTTCACTCCAGATTGGGTGAACCAGTAGTGGGGGTAGTGGGAGGCTCTGCCCACACGTCTGGACACTTCTCCGCATGCACAGAAGCATTGTGTGTGCGCAAGTGCGTGCGTGCACCCACGATCAAACCGGTGGTGTACACTCAGCTTTCCAAAGTGTGACAATGCTGCCAAGCATATGTATGCAACACACTGAAAAGTAACCCTGTCATGACTTCCAGGACCTGTTAGGTCGGAATTGCAAATAGGTTTGTTTGCTTCAGTGAAAGCTTGAAAGTTGAAAATTTGTAAGTAGAAGACTGACTGTATTTCAAGTTCAAAGGTATAAAACCATACTTACAAACTTTCAAGTTACAAATTTTTACTGATACAAATAAATCTGTGGCAACATTACTAGAAATACAAATGTGGCAACATTAATTTTTTATTACCACCTTTCACCTGAGTGCAACATATAATTATTCCCAAATTATTTCTGTTTTCATGTACAGCAATCAAGTTGATACAATTTGCTACTTTCTGGAATACTTTTTGCTTTATCATTCATAATTAAATGACCTCATTCTTCAGCATTCATCCATGAGGTCCATGAAATCAGAACCACCATTATTTAATCCTATTGTATCCTTTTCCTTCGTCTTAGCTTCACAGATATACAATTTATTTATTTTCCTTTTGCTCATTAATTCATACTATTTACCATTTACGTTTCTAGCATTCAAATTATAATGTTTATATGTCATGATCTTCATATGGACTTCCATCATATGGAACTCATCATATTCTGCCACCCATTATAAGTTTAATCAATCAAAGCTTTCACATAATACTTTGTAGTAAGGTAGAAAAAAGTAGACTAGATTACCAATCTTAGCTGTAACCTGTGCCACATGCAATATTCCTCTCTAATGGTAACATATTATTTGTTAATTTGGCACATTTTGTTCAGTATACTATAAGGATTAAACATAGCTCATAATCCTATGCATAAGAATATTTTGCTAGCTCTCAAGGAGCTATCTACAGATAGCTGCATTAATGTTTTTAATGGAATTCCAGGTTCTACAATATGAGCTTGCAAAAACTATGAGATTACTGGGAAAATAATAGTGTGTGCTCAAAAAACACAAGTAGAAAGTGCCCTCTGCCTACTTTTTCCTTTTTCCTAGTCTGAAAGAAACCTCTTTCTGAATATGTATTTATTTCTATTAGATAAAACTGTTGAGATAAAGAATGACATAATATGATACTTCAATGTTAAATGAATGTTATTATTGCTACATATGCTAGTTATGAACTAGATATGTATCAGTTAAAATTATACCAAATAGTCCCTTTGTGCCCACAAGACACCTAAATATAGACCTCCTTGAATTCCATTGACTCTTACCTACTGCCAATTTATCTTGATTGTTAGTAGTTCAGATTCTTGTAGAAAGCCAGAATGGAAGACATTTGTACTCATTTGAACAGCCTTGGTTCCTGATTTCTTGGGCCTGACAGTAGGATTGGGAAGAGCTTTGGAGGTCTTCAAGTTTAGTCTGCTGCTCAGAAGAAATTTCATATCATTCCAGTAAAAAGCACCAATGGCTCCAGAAAGCATCTGGAATGCTATCAAGCTGTTCCACTGCTTGATAGCATTCATGGTCAGTAAATTGATCCTTAGAGATTGATTGTCCCTCTGTAAAGCTTCTACTATTTTATGAACTATAGCTGGGAGCTATGAAAAATAAACCTGTATCTTTCCCTGACAGCACTTCACTTATTTTAGGTCTGCTATTATATGTCTCCTTAGCCTTCTCTTCTTCAGGCCATCAATCTTTCTTCATAACATTTAGTCTCCAAGCATACTACCTTATTCATTGCTCTCCTCTACATTTTCTGGCTTACCAACATCCTACTGATATGGTGACAGTCCAGAACTGCACATGGAGATGGAATATAAGTAGAAATAATGAAATATAAGTGAATACATACTTGAGAATACTACATTCTCAAGTATGAAGGTCTTGCAGTTATGCTTTTTCATAGTGAAAAAAAATATGAATATAGGGCAAAGGAGTGATATCTTGCAAAAACAATACACAGAGAGACCTTGATCATATTTCAACAGCACAGAAAGCATAAAACATCACCTCTTTAATTAAATATTTAATTTTCAATAATTAAAATTACAAATAAGATGTTTATTTTTCAAGCAAAAAGTACTTTCATTAAATTGATAAGCAGATTTTGGTATTGGTTATAGTGGAGACAAAGTATTTCTACTGCAATGTCTGCTTTACTATAGTTCTGTTTGAGTATTATTACATCTATTTATCTGAACATGCTTTGTGTAAATATCTGCAAATAATTAGACCATGTACGTTAAGGTTCGTTTTTTGCAGATATCCATGCAGGAGATATATGATTTTTACCAAGTCATGAGCAGAGTTGCTCAATCTTCCTGACTCTATATTGACATATTTGGCTATGTAGGTGCAAAAAATACATGAATAAATCTTATATTACCCCATTTATTGAAGCAATACTCTTTGCAAGTATACTAATTGAATAAGTAAACAAAATAAAAATAATAATTATCTGCCCCACATTCTTAAAACAGTTTGTATTCCTGTTAACTTTAACTTTGTTAAATTCCTGACCTCAGAAGCATGTAAGGCTGAGTCAACCTTTAGCCCTATCAGGACTGAACTGTAGGCTGTGTGCTTGCCTGCAATGCTGCATTCTAACCACTGAGCTGCCAAGACTCCATTACTACATGAATGCAGAAATACATCGTATATGATACCACCATATCATGGTTATGAAAAGCTTGATAAGATGGTATAGTACAGTGATGGCTAACCTTTTTGCCATCGCGTGCCAAAAGCGGTGGGAGCGCGGTGGAGTCACACTCACATGTGCCCACATCCATAATTCTATGCGCCCTGCCCCCCCATGCTCCCCCCGCTTTTGGCACGTGATGGCACGGTGGGCCTCGTAGGCCTGTTTTTCGCTCTCCCCAGGCTCCAGAGCCTTTCTAGGAGCCTGGGGAGGGCGAAAATGGCCTTCCCTACCCCCCCCCAGAAGCCCTCCGGAGGCTGGAAATAGTGTGTTTCCTGACTTCTGGTGGGCCCAGAAGGCCCGAAAATCAGCTGGCCAGTGCACACAGGCGTGCTGGAGCTGAGCTCGCATGCCCACCGATATGGCTCCACGTGCCACCTGTGGCACCTGTGCCATAGGTTCGCCATCACGGGTATAGTATCTATGCCTTAAAAACACTCTTCTTGAAATTCCATCTGCATATGGCCTTATAATTTTTAAAATGCTGCCATAATATTCATTCTTTGATATTTCAGCAAGGTAACATTAACAGCTGAACCAGTTCTTTCTAGGTCCTTTCATATTGTACTGTTGATTTCCTACTTTAAAAATCACTGTAGCAAATCATTTTCAGTGGGAGTTATTGCACATGCATATTCTGCTTATAACAGCAGGTAATGATCTTCATATATATCTTTGAATAGCAGGAACACACAGTGCTGCTTACAAGAACTGCTGTGTATTTCCCATATTAATCTCACTTTGGCCATAATGATTGCCCTAGTGACTGACCTTTCTGAGTCAACTGCTATCTAGTCAACAGCAAAAAAGATATAGCACTCAAGAGGATGCATTTCATAATGCCTTAGTGAATTTAGTGAATGCAATTTGAAATATGCAGATGGATCAAATGTGCTAGTACTACAGGCAGTGTTTTATGTACCTTTGCCTTTGCAATGTATATAGTATAGATAAAATGAACTATGACATTTTTACAGCTGCAAAGTAATTCTGTGCTAGCTAAAAACTTTTAATGAACAGTTCTATGGCAGGCCCAAAGAGGCTGTTTTTACTTTACCACAGAAAAGCCAAAGAAAGAAGTGCTACGATAATACAGGTAGTCCTGAATTTACAACAGTTCATTTAGCAACTTTTGAATTTACAAAAGCACTGAAAAAAGTGATCTATGACCATTTTCACACTTATGACCATTGCAGCATCTCTGTGGCCACGCAAATTCAAATGCTTGGCAATTGACTCATATTTATGACTGTTGCTGTGCATTGGGGTAATGTGATCAGCCTCTGCAACCTTCTGACAAGTTGTTACTAACTTAACAATTGCAGTGATTTATTTAACAACTGTAGCAAGAAAAGTCGTAAAGTGGGGAAAAGTCGTAAAGTGGGGAAAATTCACTTAACAAATGTTTCACTTACTGTGTTTCCCCAAAAATATATATTGTCTTATATTGTCTTAAAAATGTCTTATATTTTTTTTTTGAACCCTGAAATAAGCGCTTGGCCTTATTGCCATGCGCTCAAAAGCCCGATTGGGCTTATTATGGGGATGTCTTATTTTGGAGGAAACAAGGTAGCAACAGAAATGTTGGCTCAATTATGGTAGTAAGTCGAAGACTACCTGTGTAGTGGCTAAGATTATATCTTGCTTTGCCATAAAGGCATTATGCAGGCTAAAAATTTCATTTACATTTTACAGTATGCAAATGAAGCAAATAATAATCTAAGTCATGGTCATTATTGAGGCCTGCCTTAGAAAAGTCACAAGACAGCAAGAAAAAGCATGCTGAATATTTTGAATAATCCTGTATGTTGAATACTTTGAACACACAGCATTTGTTGTTGCCATCATTGTATAAATATATAATGTTAATTTTCCATTGAAACTGATTTTAAGGCACTCATTTGTGCAAGTTGCAATCCTATACTCCCACTAGCAAGACACTGTCACAATATGACAGGTTGGTTGGAGCTGTATTATCTGCTACGTTTTGCCATCCGCACACATGATCTCTTGGTACACAATTTATACATAAGCTTTATCAGAGCTTATCAGAGCTTTCTACCCAACTTGATTTCTCATGATAACAATAATGTGTATCTCTCTTGTGAGTTATGATTGTTTGCCATTTTATGTGACCATTTTTAATTATTCTGTTTTATGCTGGACTAAAATACCTTCCTATATTTGGAGAACTATTAGTCTCCCAAAATAGTGAAAAGGACAAAGTGCCTATTTGAGGAACATACATATAAACTTAAACTTAGCGACAAATTTAAGGAGGAGTCTGTTGTTTTAAAACTTTGAAAGAAGACTTACCCAGTTTGCCTGGACGAGTCATAAATCACACAACTATGCTTCAATTCCTGCTGAAGACAGACCAAAACAGTCATTGGAACATACCCAGCCTTCAAAGGAAACACAGCAAGATAAGGATGTTATAATCATTCATGTTGGTGGAGAGAATGCAACCTGGATTTCCATTTTGGTACTCCAACAACTTTACTACCATACCACTCTGGTTCTCTATTATTAGGCACAATGAGTTTGTAACAAAGAGAGAAACTGAGAAAAACCATTTAATTTTACACTGAATAGATAACATTTGATCAAATGGTTCTTCTCTTAGACATAATTACCTATTTACTTTATAGATATTATATAAAAGTTCATCAGAAGGTTCTATATGTACCTGAGGAAAAATTCCCAACATAGAAATAGTAAATTCTGCCCAGTTTTAATGAACTAGATATTTTCTAGTTTGAGAGAATTTCTGCCCAAAAACTTACACTGTCTTACAAGGAAAGAATTAATGTAAAACAAATTCAGGCAGTGAGAAATAAATACCCACAGGAACAAGCCATGGGTTACAAAGTAAATCACTTGCAAAATGAGCAGTCTTGAGTAAAAGATAGATAGAAGTATCCATATGTGAATGTGTAACTTTTAAAAGCATCACCTCTTTCAATTTTCCTTGTCCATAAGCTCTTACTAAAGGCTTCATTAATCATATAATTATGCTTCATACTGCCAAACTCAAATACTTTGGGATTTTAGATCTCTATACAATTATTCCTCAAGAAACATTCATTAACATAGTGGGATAACTAATATGCTGGAAGGCTTGAACTTCGCACTTGTGAACAGCTAAATAATGACAGTTCAACAGTGTGATATTATTAATGTTTCCCTGACATTATGGGAGTGGTCTTAAAGGATGCAGACATATTTGGCAACAATTTCTGGGAAAATGCTTGATAAGCTTTTTATTACAGTCAGGATTCAGGAATCTAATTTTAAATTACAATTCTTATGCAACAAATTGAAATCTTTTGCTTAGTATATAAAAAGTTGAACTGCATGTCATGAAAATACAATCAATTATTAATTTTTTTTTGGTACTTTACACAGTGGACATTCTGCTTCTATGATAAATTGTTTTAACCTCCAATTGGTCTTCCAACTATAACATGTTTCAACCGCCAGCTAGTCCTGCAAGGTTTTTAAAGTAATAAAATTGCTGAAATTAGTATTTAGTGAATAAACACCTGATAAACAAATATGTACAAAAATAATCTGAGTACAACATTTTGAGTCATTTGATGTCTTCAAAATCTAGAAAATTATAAAAGTAAGCATGGATTTGTAAAGAACTATATCTTATTGTGCAGTAGTTAACTTAATTTTCAAGTTTTGAGAGTACTATAGACATGGTATATTTTAACTTCAAAGAAATGTTGGTCAAACTGCTCATGATTTGTAATTTGCTTGTGAAGTTAGTTCTGACAAATATTATAATTAAACAGATAAAGAGTTGATTCAAAGACTGCAAGAATACCCATTAGTAGTATCTTGTCAAAAAACCAATGGGAAGTATTTGACTAGTTAATTACAGGGAAACAGAAATCAAATGCAGAATTAAAGGATACCTGGACTAGCAATGATACTTGTGATAAGTACCATTATCTTGGAGTATAAGCAATGTGATGTGGCTGCAAAAAAATAAAAAAATAAATGCAAATGCAAGTTTAGGCTGTACCAACAAAAGTAGTTTTAAGGACTAATAATTCCACTTTATTTTATATTAATGATAGCCTCCCTGGAATATTTAGATCAGTTTTGGCTATTGGCCTTTCAGAGTGAATGTATAAAAACTGGAAAAACTAATATGTTTAGTTCTAACTAAAGATGATAAATGAGGAGTTATGATTGCACTCTGTAAGGATGTCATGTAGAAGAAAACCAATACTTATATTCTTTTATATTATATGTGAGTAATGTATTTCTGTTACAGAAAGATACCTTCCAGCTGAATGTTAGGAAAAGCTTCCTAATAATAACAACTGTGTGAGAAATAGTGAAGTCTCTTTCACTGAATGAAGAATATTAGAATAGAAAGTTTTACTAAACAGCAGTTGTGCCACTCAGTGTCTCGTAACTTATTTTTCACAATTCCCCAGACAAGTGTAAGGTATGAAATAATGGTTGTGTGAGACAACTGTAGGAATAGGTCTAGTTCAGTACTCCTTCTTATATGATCTTCTTTCAAGAGCTCTCTCGCTCTCTCTCTCGCTCTCTCTCTCCCCCTCCCTCCCTCCCTCCCTCCCTCTCTCCTCCCACCCATTCTTTCTTTCTTACTTGAACTCCTGAAATAGCGTATTCTTCCACTATAATAAATATATTTGCATAACGGAGAAAATACTTTTTAAATGTCCTGGGGAAAGTATGTTAAAGTTTATTTTAACCATGTCTTCAAGGAACAGATGCTTAGTGCTCTTTCACTGAATGAATGAAGAAACGCTGCACACAATTATTCAGAGAAGGTCTTCTGTTCACTTACTGAATCTGTTCAATTAATTGTTACTAAATGATTAGTGAGAAGGATAACTTACCTATTAAAATCATTTCTTATTGAAAGTACTGCAGAAAGTGCTACTGTTGATCTCAGAGGTTTAGTGTTGAGATCTCCTGAGAGACCAATAGATAACATCTGAATGTTTGTTTGGAGTAGAAACAAACTGAGGTCACTCTTCAAGACAACAAACTGTATGATGCATTCTCTGACCCTTAAAGGTTAGAGTTGAGGAATTTCCTGATGGAATTCTGTTTGGTCTAACTTTCCTTTTCCTTTTTTCCTTTTTTTTTTTTTACAAACGTATCTTGGGAATAGCCAGAGTAAATGTAGGGCTATTTTCAAGAGTTGTAAAACTTTATTATCTTTCTAAGGTAGTTAGAGACCTAAAGTTCATGACTGCTTCATAGATGGAATGATTATTTTCTTTTTCTATTTCTTTGAAAATTAACAATATTAGTTTTATCTATGAAAGTTCAAATTCAGAAAATGTAACTGAAACTGCTTTTGACAAGCTACAAATTATAGAGTTGTTTATTGCATGTTGCAGTAATTTCTTTAAATTAATAAGGATGTTTCAGGACTCAAACACACGCTTCTTTTCTATTAAATACATAATTAGGAAAAATGTAAGTGTATTTGGATACACATGTGATAATGAAACAATTATTGATATAGTTATAGTTATTGATATAGTTCAATAATGGAACACAAATAAAAAGGCATAGAAGAACAGCTACTTTCTCACGCTCTCTGTTGTAGTTGGACAATCTCATTTTAGACAATACATGCTCATTGCACTACACATAGCACAGAAAAGCAATAAAGAATAGTACCCAACAGTCAGTTAAGTATTGATTGCATCAGTTTAACTATAAATTGTTTATTCTTATTATTTTAGTTGTTATTGTTGATATTCAGTCTGATTCTAATATTAGTTCTGGAAGTGCTAAAGTCTCCATGATTTCTCTGGTCCAGCCTAATTTGTAAGGATATCTTTTATGCAATTTTTGTATTCTTAATATTCCCTTTCAGTCTACTTCCCTTTTTCTGTTTTTATTCTTCAAGTTTACAAAATGCCAAATGCAATCTGAACATCTGGCTGACTATGTGACGAATTTTAATAATTGTTACAGTAAATTTGTATGCCATCCAACTTTCATAGATCTTCCACATCTCAGTCCCTTAATGCTTCCTTAAATAACCACATTTTCATTAATTTTTGAACAGTGAAGAGAGGATGTTGATCTTATTTATTGGAAAACTGATTCCACAGGAGGAATCTGACCAAATGATCAAATCTTTGATAGTATATATTTCACATTGCTCAGATCATAATAATAATAATAATAATAATAATAATAATGATAATAAAAAACTTTATTCATTAAACATGAAACTCAGTCAACTAAACATTCAAAAATGCATCACAAATATCATTGACTGGTGCTAATGGTTGATACGGGTTGCTGCCAGCGTCCTAGGTATCAACTAAGTACCTTCTTAAGATGTATAATGTTCTGAGTAGTGCAGTTTTTTGAGTTCCGCTCGTGTTATTGCAGTAAGCTGCAATTTCTTGATGTATTTTATAAAATTCTTGGGCATGGTACCAAGTGCCCCGATGACAATGGGTATCACTGTTACATGTTTCATCCATAATTGCGAGTTTTGATGGCCAGGTTGCAATATTTCATGATTTTTTAAGTACTTTTTCTTTGACTGGCGACTCCTGGTACCGTGATATCAATAAATTGTACATTTTGGGGTTTTTTTTATTGAAAAAGTTTTTCAAATACAAATTTTCCCCCCTTTTCCCCCTGCCCCATCCCCCACAGGTTATACATTTCAAACATATAAACTATCAAATACATTTCCCCCTTCCCTCCCCATCCCTACCCAACCTCCCCTTCCCCCCCTTCAGACTTCCACTATATGAATCTATTATAACTACAAACACAATATATATTATTCAACCCCTTCATATTCTATCCCCTTTACTCTAATCAGCATAATCATATTTGTCTAATCTCCTTCAGCTGAAAGCTATATAATATTTTCTAGTTTGATATTTATTTTGTATATAGTCAATCCATTTTTTCCATTCTTGCACATAATTCTCTTGTGTATGGTCTTTTAAGAAAGCAGAAATCTTCACCATCTCTGCAAATCCAGCCATCTTCTGGGTCCATTGATCAATAGTAGGCAGGACATCTTTCTTCCAATGTTGGGCGACCAACAATCTAGCTGCTGTCACCATATACAATATCAATTTTGTTTTCCCCCTTGTAAAATCCTTAACTATACCCAATAAAAACAATTGTGGAGAAAATTGTAGCTTTTTCTTCAAAACGTTTTGCATAACCCACCATATTTTTATCCAAAAAGCCTTCACTTTCTTACAAGTCCACCATATATGATAATATATAGCATCGAAACAATCATATCTCCAACATTTCGGTTGAACATTAGGATACATACATGACAATTTCTTAGGATCTAAATGCCACCTATAAAACATTTTATAAAAATTCTCCCTCAAATTCTGCGATTGTGTAAATTTAACATTTTGGACCCATATTTTTTCCCAAGTATCCATTATAACTGGTTCTGTAAAATTTTGTGCCCATTTAATCATACAATCCTTAACCAGCTCTTTTTCTGAGTCCCTTTCTAGCAAAATATTGTAAACTCTCTTAATTTGCATCGGTCCTTTCTCTTTTATCTATCTAACCAATTCTGCTTCATACAACATTATACCAATTTTTTGATCTTCTTTCCATCTCATTTGTAATTGATTATACTGTAACCAAGTCAAAATAATTCCTTCGTCCAACAGTGTTTGTTGTGTCTTCAGCTGCCACCTACCCTCTTCAATGAAGAGTACATCTTTATATAAAACCCCCCCGAGTGACTTAATATTTGTATTCCACATGGTATCAGCAAGATCCAGACAAAGCGGTATTTTATAATCCCATTTGAATCGGTGCTTTTTCCATATTCTCATCCAGGCACTTCTAAATATATGACTATTGAATACTTTGTCCACTTTATGATCATAAAATAAATATGCGTGCCAACCCCATTCCAAATCTATATTCAATATTCAATATTCAATATTCCATTCTTTGTTTTCCCAAACCAATCACTAGTATGTATCAATGCAGCTGCTTCATAGTATAATTGAAGGTTTGGGAGTTTAAGACCGCCCCTCTCACGAGTATCTTGCATAATTTTCAATTTAACTCTCAGTTTTTTCCTATTCCAAACAAAGTTGTTCACTCCTTTTTGCCATTCTAACAATTGTTTATCAGATTTAAGCACCGGTATCATTTGAAACAAAAAAATAAATCTGGGTAAAATATTCATCTTTACTGCTGCTATTCTCCTAAGTAAAGACAATTGCAGTTTTTCCCAAGTTTGCATTTCTTTTTGTATCTTTTGCCACAACGGTTCATAG
This sequence comes from Ptyas mucosa, assembly GCA_012654045.1. Lineage (NCBI taxonomy): Eukaryota > Metazoa > Chordata > Lepidosauria > Squamata > Colubridae > Ptyas > Ptyas mucosa. The sequence goes on along the minus strand of WNWU01000007.1, from coordinate 2,510,901 downwards.
TTATTTTGAAACAATTTTATATTTAAATCTGCTACTTGTATTCCTAGGTATTTAACCTTCGATACTATTTCAAAACCTGCCATCCTTTCAAGTTCCTTGTTTTGAGTCATTGTCAAATTCTTTGTTATCATCTTAGTTTTTCTCTGATTCAGTCTAAATCCTGATACCATACCATATTCTTCTATAATAAATTTCAACTGGATTATTGATTCTATCGGCCGTGTTAGGGTAACCACCAGATCATCTGCAAATGCCCTAGTCCTGTAATCTTCTTGCCTTATAACTATTCTATTTAAAGAGTTCGAGTCCCGTATTGTGTTCAGGAAGACTTCTAAGGTTAAAATAAATAGCAATGGGGATAATGGACAACTGTGATATCTGGCGTGTTGTGTTCCAAATGACGATCCATCTGTATTCGAAAGTCCCACAAGATCTTCACCTTCATGTTTACCTTCTCATTTTCATCATCATCATCATCATTATCATCATCATTATCCATATTAATTCAGTACTTATTCATTCTTGATCCTATCTCTTCTTGTTCTATAATAAACAATTCTTTCCCATGTACGTGTTTCATTTTATATTTCTCCCAGTATTCCCAACTCTTTACACATATAAAGTAAACAGAAATCCTCTTATAGATATCTAGTTTTGCTCCTTTGGATAAATAATAATTCCTTTCAGCAGATGACATTATTAGCTTTCTAACAGCATTTCTGCATTTTAAAATTTCACTATCCATTCCCACATCTTAGTAAATAAATTTGTCTTTTTGCTCTAGTTTTTTTATCATTTATATATGATGCAATGGTTAATCCCATTTCCCTTGTCAAATACAACTACAGTGATCATCTACACATTGTCTTGTTACTACACACAATATATTTAATGTTCGCTGTGTATCATTTGAGTTCTCAACCAACAATGTTGCATTTTTTTAATATAAAAGTATATACAACCTTTTAATTAACTGATTTAGTTCAGTACATGGATTTCTTATTCCTTCATCCAGAACAGGGATATCAAACTGGATATCTTCAAGGGCCAGATCAGTCAGGGGGAGGGAAGAAAATGGGATGGACGCCTCCTGCAGCACTTTGCTGGCAAAAATGCAGCACCCACCCTAGGGGCATCACACATACCTGTATTACTCTGTTATTCCCCAAATCCTTGGTTTCTCTAAATCTAAACATACAGGGAAATGATGGTTCATACATTCTTCAATAACCCTTTAAGAATAAAGATCTAGTTTGTCCAGCTGATTGACCATTTTCAACATTCTCACAGCATTCATCACTTCATTTTTGTGGATTTTTTTCTTGGATTTGGACTCTTTTTTTTCTTTTTTGGTCCTGGACACATTTACAACATCCATATCAATTCCAATCATCATTATACCAGTATCATTCCAATTCATAGCTCTAAAATGTTCCTTCCAGTTTTTCATCCCTTCAATTTTCTATAGTGAATATAGGGAATGACTTGGAAAAAGAGAAGAAAGGTAACAATCAATAAACAGGAGGCTAGTGCAAGAAAATGACTTGCCTCAGACATTCAGATTCAATTCACATAAAGACAAAAAGAGGGATAAAGGGAAGGACACACGCAGGTATGAAAATCTATGTTACTAGAGATTTTAAAATAAAAATAGCATTGTCTGTTACTTTATCTGACAGGGCTGACATCAATCTTGCAAGTCTACCTATAAAGCAAAAGCGTCCTACTAGAAAACAGTAATTAAGAGCACTAACTACAGTTGTCTTACTTGCATTCATCAAGGGTGCACTGTAATAACAGAATACAGTACAGGTAGTAATTGACTTACAACAGTTCCTTTAGTGCTGTTCAAGGTTACAACAGTACTGGAAAAACTGATTTATGAGCCTTTTTCAGAATTATAACTTTTGTAGCTTCCCCATGATCATGTGATCAAAATTCAGGTGCTTGGCAACTGATTCATATTTATGACAAATGTAGTGTCCCAGTGGCATGTGATCCTCTTTTTGTGACCTTCTGACAAGCAAAGTCAACAAGGTAGCCAGATTCACTTAACAACCAGGTTAGTAACTTATCAACCGTAGTGATTCACTTAACAACTGAGCCAAGAATGGTTGTAAAATGGAGCAAAACTCACTTACATGTTTCACTAACAACAGAAATTTTGGGCTCAGTTGTGGTAGTAAGTAAAGGGCTACCTGTAACAGCTGCAGTAATAGCTTGACATCTATATACACAGAGATGTTTCTTTAAAATATTCCTATTTGCTGCTTATACATTATACAATGTATAATGACAATATTTATTATTCAACATAAACTGACAGATGTGGGGAGAACAATGAAATTTGGTTGTCAATCCTATTGTTAAGACAAAAGATAAGATAAAGTACCCTAAAATCGCTTCTTAAACAGCTTTGAAAAATGAAGGTGTTAGGTATAAATGCCTGCCCTTGAGATCCAGAGTTGTTAGGGTTAATTACCCAGGGACCCATCCACCCATTGACCCCTCCTTACCTTTGCTCCATCCCTTGGGTACTTAAGGGTCATCCATGCGGTCTGGAGGCCATTCCAGCTACAAACCTGTAAGAAGAAGATACAATGTAAATAAATGATCTTTGAAAATACACGTGCTTGTGTATTAGATTTATTGGGCTCGATCCTTGAACAATTTCAACAAATATGGTAGCAGAGGATGGTTGGAAATAGCCCAAACTGATCCGAAGGATGCCAGGAAACTTTAAACTGAATAAGGAAGAAAAAAGAATAAATACCCGAGCATACAAAAAGAAAATGGAGGAACAACTAGCATTGATTGAAGCCATGCAGGCAGAGATGCCAGAGGCAAATGAACAACTCTCCTGCCCTGGCACACCAAATGGATCGGAAGAAAGCCTATCCAAAAGAGAAATTGACCCAGAGACCACGCTGTGCAGAGAAAATGAGCTTAAGAAAAAACTACTGGCCCTAATCGACTCGACCATGACAAAATCAAGCCTCGTTGCAGAACTCCGAAACCTACTTGAAAACCATGGAGCAGCGACAGAAGAGGGCAAAGACAAAATGGACCAAAACGACCAAAAAATGGTAAGCGACTCCCTTCCTTACCACGTGCATCTCGAAGAGGCCGAATTTAAATTCGCGCCCTCTCCACGGTGGCCATCTTGGTCAATTATGTCACCCAAGATGGCCGACCAACACTCAATAGGATCCCGTGGTTTGAAAACCATGGCTAGAACCGAGGCCTACCCCTGCAAAGCCTCTGAAAACATCTACGAGGCCATAGACTATACAGATCAGGAACCAGCGAGCTCGCCTACTGAGCTTGAAATAGACAAGGCCATGAAGACACTCACTGCGGCGTTTGGAGCAAAAGTAAAAGTAATAAGCTCCAACCCCGATGTTCCAGGGGAGCCTGGTCTGACCACCTACACGCATGGGGGCAACCGCGAGGAATATCTATGGAGGAAAAATGACGGGGCGTGGATGCAACCACCAATGTCAGGGATCTCCCCAAGCCCCCACCAGGATACGCGGTGAAGCAAGAGGAAGTAAACAAATACTTACTGGCCCAAGGGATCCATCCGGGACTGTCGGCAGGCATGGACTTCAGCCCGGGACCTGACTTCACTCTACAAGCCGGACCAGGCCTCCAGGATCTTTGCCCGGCCTTCTCGGGCCCTCCGGTCTTCCCAGGCAGCGCAGTGGAATCTCCAGCGTTCTAGACGGCGACTCGGACGACCTTCGGCCACCAAAGATCACCCAGAGTCGAGCCAAGAGTCCACCTCGATGAATGGGGCCTTCACCCAGGAGCTGCAGAGACGAGCTCCTACTATGGTGAACGCAGAGATAGAATGATCCAAGAGCATGCGCAGAGCTGACCTGCAAAGAGAAAAGAAGAGACCATAGAAGCAAGTCAGTACAAACTGACACCATGCATTCCCCTGCCTTATTGTGAGTTCCCTTTTGCTTTAAACCATGGACAGCAACTACCAGTAAGTAATATTTCTCACAATGCAGGAACATTACCAACTGACTTTCCAAAGTTAAGAATAGATGGATATAATTTCTTGGAGTGGAACCAGCAGCTCCAAGTTGTCCTCTTAAAGGAACATTTAATATTTTTAATCACAAACCCACCAGAAAAACCCTGGACTTTTCAATTGGATTGCATGCATCACAAGGCATATTATTTGTTATTGGCTAGTATTTCTCCAAGCATATACCCCAGTATCAGGCACAACTTGACTGTTTCAGAAGTGGTAATCTTTTTACACAATATGTTTCATAGTAGAAGTGTAGCCACCACAACTAGAATTACCAGAGAATTTTACTCAGCCAGACTTAAAGCAGGAGTTTCAATGAGCGAACACATACTAGCCCTAAATGCTACTAGAGCTGAGTTGATTCAAAGAGGGGAGACTGTGATGGAGGGAAGTATGGTGAGCGTGATCATAAATTCGTTAGATCACAGTTGGGACAATTTCATTATGCAATTAGATAGTTCCAACATAGAACACATCACACTAGACATGTTAACCAGCAAGCTAATAGCGGAGGACAATTTAAGGAGGGACCGATTGATGAGTCGCAGAGATGTAAAAATCAGTAAAAGAGTGGAATTCCAGAGTAGGGATCACAGTGACACAGAGTGCTTTAACTGTGGCTCCAAAAATCATTACAGGAGAGATTGCCCTAGAAACGTGAGGGACATGGGACATTTCCATACTAGGGATAGAGCAGAACATAGACCCAGACTCAATGAAAGGCAAACAGCAGAGAGCAGGTACAGGCGCAGAGACTCCCACAATCCCAGGGATAGAAGGAGACCTAGGAATAATTCCAGGGAAAGTTACAGGGGCGCATTGTATGGATTGAGGGACCAAGATAGCACACAAGAATTCGCCAACAAGGAAGACATATGGCTCCTAGATTCAGGGGCCATGAACCACACTACTTACAACCCAAAACTGTTCACATCATTCACAAAGGAAAAGTTTATAATTAAGGTGGCTAATCAGGATAATGTGCTAGTAACAGGGAAAGGCAGTATAAACATCCCAGAAATAGGAGAAATAGAGGGGGTGTTACTTGTCCCGAAAATACCTTATAACATACTGGCTACATTAAAATTGAGCAGGGAGATGAGAACTGAGATTACTTTTAAAGAAGGAAAAGTGTTCATGACAAGAGAAGGAAAAAACGTTGGGAGAACCATGATTAGTGGGGGCCTACCCTATTTTCAACCTGACAATAGTGATCACCCTAAGGTGAATGTCAATACCAATGACAAGACAGATCACACACCCAACACTAGTGAAGGGAGCAACACTGAAGAAATAGAGGAGGTTAGCCCTAAGCTAACCACCAACGATCTGGACACAAAACAAACACCAGACAAGGAAAAACCCTCTTTAGGTAAACCAATTCATGATGAATGTGCACACCTGTTGCACACAAAGTTAGGCCATAGCAGTTTTCCGGTGGTTCAAAAAATGGTTAATTGTTCTGAAGGATTAAAAGTAAAGAATTGCAAAAATTACTTAGAGTGTTCGGTGTGCAAGTGTTCTAAGTTAAAAACCAAGGCCAGACCAAAAAAATCAGAACGCACCACTGACTCCATTTTTCAAATGATTCACATGGATTTGGTGGGGCCCCTAAGGCCATCCATCAAATACAAAAAAAGATTTTTCCTGACCATCGTAGACGACTTTAGTCGCTACGGTTTTGTATATACACTGAAACACAAACATGAGGTATTTCAGAAGTTCAAGGAATTTTATAAGAGGATAGAACTACAGCATAACATAAAAATCAAACAAATAATGACAGACAGGGAGTCTGAATTTATGTCAAAAGAGTTCTCCCATTGGCTCAAAATGCAGGGAATATTACAGTTCACGTCAGCCCCTTTTTCGCCTTTCCAGAACGGAGTCGTAGAGAAAAAGAATGGAACTCTGCAGACCAAGATGAGGTGTGTACTAGAGGATGCTGGGTTAGGACAACATTTCTGGTCAGAGGCAGTCATATACTCCAATTACACATTAAACAGATTATGGTGCAGTGTAATAGATAAAACACCGTATGAGATAATGTACAAGAAAAAACCACAGATAGCCCATCTTCACATATTCGGTGTCACCACTGACATACATATTCCCAAACAAATACGCCGAAAGGGAGACAAGGTTTCAAGAAGATTAAGGTTTATGGGTTATGAATCAGGAACGAAAGGGTTCAGGTTTATTGATAGCAATAATAATTTTATAGTGTCACGCACTGCAGTGTTTCATGAGAATGCAAATTGGTTGAGAATACATTTGAACGAGATACTCCCAGAAGGGAAACAAGGTGTGTACAACAAAAGTGTAATAGGACAGGGCGCAGAGGAAAACTGTAGACCAGGTGAGGTCAAACCAAAAAGTCAAGAAATAGAAATCAGGGAATGGAAAGAAAATCATCCAGACATAAAGATAGAATCACTGACTGAAAAGGAAGCTAGATACTTACACGATACAGAAACACCACCCGAGAGGCCAGTCAGGTCCAATAGAAATAAAACCCCAAAAAGACTAGAAGACTATGTACTGTCACTTCACGCTAGCCACGTAACACCCAATAACTATGAGGAAGTGCTAAAATTACCCAAAGAAGAAAGAGAGAGATGGGAGCAGGCAATAGAAAAAGAAATGAATAGCCTGCAAGAATTAAAAGTATACACACCCACCAAAGCTCCTAGCGACAAGACCACAATAGGTACCAGGTGGATATACAAGATAAAGTCACTAGAGGGTGGTAAAACACTATACAAGGCCAGATTGGTAGCCCAAGGGTTTGCTCAACGGTATCCAGATGACTATACCGACACGTATTCCCCCACAGTCAGGGCAGAAAGTGTAAAATGTGCATTGGTAATAGCTTCAATTCTAAGATTAGAGGTACATCAATTCGACGTGCAGACTGCATACCTGCACGCAGAGTTAGATAAAGAGATTTATGTTAGAGCACCTCACAGCAAGGACACACACACAAGGGAGAAACTTGGTTATTAAACAAGAGTTTGTACGGGCTGAAGCAGTCCGGAAAGAGGTGGTATGAGTGTTTAGCAAAAACATTAAGATCAATGGGTTTCATAGCCACCTCAGCAGATAATTGCTTCTTCATAAAAAAAAACTGGTGATTCCATTGAGTATGTTCTTGTGTATGTTGATGATATCTTGTACATTGGTGACCAAACCCACAAATGCGAGGTCTTTGCTAGTGAGTTGGGAAAGCACTTCTCATTAAAGATATTAGGGAAAGTTGACAAATACCTGGGGGTACAAATCACTAAGACTAGTAAAGGTTTCAGGCTGTCTCAGAAAGAAAAGATATTAGAATTGTTACATAAATGTTGTATGTTTGATGCAAAACCTTGTGAAACACCTATGCAGCCTGATTTCCTAAAAAATATGTACAATCAATCAGACCCATTTAACGACAACACCTTATACAGATCCATCATAGGTTCTTTGCTGTACATAGCGAACTGGACAAGGCCTGACATTGCGCTAACTGTTAATCTTCCATCCAGACATGTTGGTAAACCCACAACTTATCATTGGGATGCCATAAAAAGAATACTTAGGTACTTGAAACACAGCGCTGAAGCATACTTATGTCTAGAGCCAGAACACTCCAATAAGCCAGTATTAACTTGTTATGCAGATGCAGACTGTGCAGGGGACATGAAAAGTAGAAAGAGTACATCAGGGTACATACTCTTTCTAAATGACAGCCCTGTACACTGGTATACTGGTAAGCAAAATCTAGTAGCCATATCAACCACCGAAGCTGAGTATATATGTCTGTCAAAAGCAGCTAATAATTTGGTATGGTTCGATGACCTATTGTCCAACATCTGGACTGAACCTGCATACCCCATCAATATACATGAAGACAACAAGGCAGCGATTGAAATATCGAAGGCAGATGCCATAGGCCAGAGATCGAGACACATAGATATAAAACATAAACACGTCAGACAGCTCTCAAATATTGGGTTCATAAAAGTATTACATCGTGAGACGGAAGAACAAACTGCTGACATACTAACAAAACCTCTGTTAAACAAACAGCATACATATCTGACATCGAAACTAGGTGTCAAATTGTCTGATACAACGTGTCATAATCTAAACACACATACTCCCACGGTCAGGCATTTAGAGGGGGATTTGTTAGGTATAAATGCCTGCCCTTGAGATCCAGAGTTGTAAGGGTTAATTACCCAGGGACCCATCCACCCATTGACCCCTCCTTACCTTTGCTCTGCCCTTTGGGTACTTAAAGGTCATCCATGCGGTCTGGAGGCCATTCCAGCTACAAACCTGTAAGAAGAAGATACAATGTAAATAAATGATCTTTGAAAATACGCTTACTTGTGTATTAGATTTATTGGGCTCGATCCTTGAACAATTTCAACAGAAGGCTACTTCCTATTTATTTATATCTCGCCTTTATTATTTTTACAAATAACTAATTTCTACAAATTTCTACATTATTTTTTACAAATAACAAGGCAATGAACATATCCAACACATCTTCTTCCTTTTCCATTTTTCCCCACAACAAGACCTCTATTATGTGAGTTGAGAGAGAGTGACTGTCCCAAAGTCATCCAGTTGGCTTTCATAGTTAAGGTGGAACTTGAACTCACAGTCTCCTTCTCTCTCTAGCCCTTAATCACTAGGTTGATACATTTTTGTTTATTCATTTGCATATTCCAAAAGCCAAGATATTAGTAAATATAGTTAGTAGTTAGAATAAAAGACCATAAAATAAATATGGAATTATAATCATCTAGGTTTCCACATGAAACAACAATACATAATACTTGAAAGTTTCGGAGTGGTTTTTAGCCCAAGCATTGTGAGGGCACAGATGCCCACCAAGTGAAGAATCTATGATATTGGCATTTAATATGATCTTGCAGTTTTGGCTCATTCATTCATTTCAGCATTTAAGAATAATTTGCATACTGTTCTGTCCAGCAGTTATGTAGAGTTGGAAGAAGGCTTGCATGTGTGTTTTGATTCACAAAACCAGTTAAAAAACTTTTTAAGCTTTAAAAACTAAGGGCAAATTTCTAAATCAAGAGGAGATATCTGCATTGTCTCAGTACAAGAAGATCATTCAATATTCAAAATACATAGGTTTATTTGTCTTTTTAGTGTACTTGAAACAGGTACTACATTTACATACAAATAAAGTAATGTTAATAAACTTGCCATGCAAAGGTTAGAAAGATCTTTCCTTTGTGAAAAAAAAAAGAGTCATTCTCTGTTAACTCAATCACATGCAGTTCTGGTTCATTAAGTGAAAGTTATGATATGCTGCATGATTTTACTGGACCCACCAGTGTAGCGCAACAAGCAATACTTTGAAGTGAAAGAAAGCATGAATAAAAATCTCACATGCTTAAGCATAGATGAAGTTTTGTGCGATGGAGAAGGAGTGGAATCCATTCTATGACTGCCTTAATCCACCTGCCATCAGTTCTTCTTGTTATGTGACCAGCCTATTTCCATTTCAATTCTTTTACTCTTTTTGTATATTTTTGTTTATTCTCTAATCCATGTGCAGGTCTTTCTATCTTGTCTTGTGATGCTGAACATGCATTTTTCCCATGGCTCTTTGTGCCATTCGTAGCTTTAGAAAACAGACAATACAAGCCTGTTTAAAATGGAATTGGTCACTAAAAGCTGGCTTTTGTACATGTTGTACTCCCAAAACATTTAATGGGAACTGATTCTAAAAGTATTTCTGGAATGTGTGAAAGGATCAAGTCTAACTAATGCTTCAAACCAGCTACAGTTATCCATCTTGTTCTTTAGCTGCAGTAATTGAGATATTGGTCCCCTTCTATATCACCTTCTAAACTTTTAAGTCCCAGGAATGTTGTATCTTTTTTCATTGTAAGACAGCTGATTCCTCATTATTTGGGATTAATATATATATATATATATATAAATTTCTCAGAATTACATATGAAAGACTATTACTGAATGTAAGCTTCTGCTTCTCTGACGTATCTTCCTACTTCTTTCTAAAGCATAGTTGTATACACAGGCAACAGAAAAAGCAATTAATGAATGGAGGGATTAAATGTCAAGATTTCAGAATCAGATAATTCCTTCTTTTTTCAGTTAGAATGTGACCTTTGGCAATTCATTTACAACAGGGTTTTAGCATGACCTCCAACTGACTTCCAGTCCATAAACAAAACAATTTCCCACCCCAAGAGTGTACTTTTGAAGGTGCAAGCCATATGCTGATCCTGTAAAAGTAAAAATTTACATGCAAGTATTAGATCCTTCCACACATTTAGAAATAAGCAGCATTTGCCACTTCCATTTGAATCCTTAGATGAACAAAATAAGCCTTGAGAGTGAAGAATAAATTCTCATCCCTGTTGTAGAAATGAGCATCCTGTACATGTGCGCAATAAGACTTATAAGATTAAGACAAATCTAAAGTATTAAAATGTTTGCAATAAAAAATGAGATTCCAGTGACTACCTGATATTTCATGTTGTTTGTTGGATAAATCAAATCCTTGTCAAGTAGTGTATCTCTTATAACTGTTATTACTTTCGATTATATTTACAGGATAACAGTACTAAGTTTGTTGTGTACTATTCTACTTTTCATATAACCTATGAATAACCTAAACTCATTTCCAGTTTGTTCTCTTTTGGTAAGCATGAGTAAGTTTTCAGCCTAAGACTTAAATTTACATATGGAATCAACAGAAAGGAATGTGTTGATCTGCTTTGAGTTTGTTGTCTGACATCAGACTGTAGTATCTGCTAGTCATGATCCTTCTATAACTCTGTGACAAGGTGGCATTGTGAAATTCAGAAGTGGTGCTAAATTGTGGCCGTGGGAGACTGCCTTTAAGATATTGCTATCATTTTAAGTGAGCAACATATATAGCAAAGTATGTTAAATAGTTTTTGAAGATATAATTTCTAGCAGATTTGCCTTGAATATTATATTCTGTCCCAAACCATGAAAAATATTTATCTTGTCTTTCCAGGAAATAGCAAAAGTGCCTGTTTCATAAACCACAATCATGTTGTTTTTATTATTATCAACAATGCTCATTAACTTGAAAGCTGAAAAGGAAGCTTTCTACAGTATGTCGAGGTCACATAGAAGAAAGATGGGGAGAACAGATAAATAAAAATTAAAAAGGGACAGTTTGGGTCAGAGTTTTTTAAGGATTATATTGAACTGCTGATAGTTTTCATGCTCCAAAGCTTAGTCAAGCTCAAAATAAATTTACAAAAAAAGCACACCAACATCTTCAGATGAACTTTCTCTCAGTACAGCATTTGCCAAAGACCTTGACAGTTTTATAAAAGTAGCTACGGAATTATGTGAAGTGCCAATTTTAAGATTATGTACTAGATATTCTAGCTTGCAGATAGCTATAAAATATTCAGATACAACAGATTCAACAACTGAAACCATATGTCTTTTTCCTATATGTGACTTTATTTGTATTTCTCAAGCTATTCATTTATCAAAATGAATATTCATATTCAGGCATCTTGATGCCGTGCTGTTAAACCTTTGCTTCTGAACAAGTAAAGTCATGCTACCAGCAATGCTTTTCTCAGATTACCATTATAGTATGGGTGCTATACTATAAGCATGGGTGGCATGGCTCTTTTCCAAATCACACAGAGGCAAAAATGTCAGATGTCTGGAATAAGTGGGAAGGAACCTCTATGTGGGCCTTTCCCATATAGCACTCCAGAAACATATGAGAGAGAATGTGCAGTGAGATTAATGTTAATGCTTGGTAAAGTGCCTACAAAGTAAAACAAAAACAAAAGGAACAAGATTTGGTTCAAAAGCATGACTAACATACTGTTAGACTCCTTCTCCTTTCATTTGCATCATTATTCATTCTTGGAACACTGAGAAATGTTACTTTGCTTATACTGCATATGCAATTGACCTGCAAAGAGGTAATGCAAGAATGAGAGTTTCTGAGGCACGAGAGCCAAGAACAGATTTTGAGCAGTACTTGAGAGAAGAGAATGCATTTCTAAAATATCTTTAAAAAGGTATCACGCAATGTTAGTTGTCTCTCTCACCATTATCCGTAAAACATTGGTATTTCTTATTTAAAAGATTTAGATGCTTGCACTAAAAGATAAAGCAAACTATCCAAGTTTTCACTAGAGTGATTTTTGGCTTTCTTTTCTCTGTTTTATACCCTCTTCTTTTCTAGAAAACAATGCTGCACTTTTAAAGCATTTGACTGCATAATAAACTTAAATATTAAATGTAAATGTAAATATTTTTACTTTGAATTTCAAACCATAAATATGTTATCATTCATGATTCCTTGAAATGGCGAGCCAGTTAATGTTTCATCTGTTTTTGTCCAAGTTTCTCTATTTTCCCTATAAATTAATATGGACTTTTAATATGTTAACAAGAATTACTACTGATAGCCAATGTTTTTGTACCAATCTATGTAAAGCTATGCTAACAAAATCATAGGAGACTGGTTTCAGGTTTCTATTTCATGAGCTGTCCAGATTTTATATAGTGTTACATATTTTTATGCATAACCATATAACATTTACAGAAAAATATGATAGCCTTCCCTAGGAATGTCTAGACAAAAATAAGAAAAGTTACTTAAGTATAGTGGAATAGACAGTGGAATAAAATAGAAAGAATACATACTATCTAGAATTTCAGTATGTGTGACCTGCTGGCCATGCCACACAAGTTTAGCAAAGTGGGGAACTCCCGATATACCACATGATGCCGCCGTGACAACATGAGTTTGACACCCTTGCCCTAGAATTTGTCTCAAGATTTTTAGTATAGCAAGTGGGAGAAAGGTTGTGTTCTGATTTTATACTGGGCCAAAACAGTGATAGTCATGGCTAATGGCCAAAAGAGTCAGAATTAACATGGCAGACATTTTAAATGAGAAGGATTATGTCAGGTTTCCTGACATGTAGCACTCCAAGCTACATTCACTCTGGTGCTGACAGATTACTTTAGTTGTTGGGACTATGTGAATTAGTCATGGTGCTTGCTTTTTATAAACTAATCCATGAAAACAAAATTGATAAAGTAGAGTTTGAATATTTTCTTCAGTTAAGAATTTATCATGAAAAGAGCTTGGCTAAACATTTATGGTGACATATTTATATCTCAGTTCAGGTTACCTTTCCAGCTTATTTTACCTAAGGCATGAAAGCTGGCTGTGTGACTTTGGGTCAGTCCTTCTTTATCAGCCTAAACCAACTCACTGTGTTTTTGTTGAGCAGAAAATAGGAGGCAGAATTAGGTAGGTTTGCCACCTTGAATTAAGTTAGGTAGCATACATATATACACATGCAGACACACATATGTGCACATAGAGGTATACTGCTTGACATAAGATCATAAGATCACAGAAAATTCATTGTTAAATGGTGTGGTCATTAAGCGGGATATCATGTGAACTTGCAACCTTCCCTGTAAGTTTCCCCCTTCACTTTGCTTATCAGAAGACAGCTAGGAAGGTCATAAAAGGTGATCATGTGATCACAAGATGCTGCAACCAGCAAAATTGCATGATGGTTACCAAGCATCAAAATCATAATAATGTGATAGTCACATTGGGATGCTTCAATGGTCATAAGTGGAGGACTAGTCATAAGACAATTTTTTTCAGCATTATTATAACTTTGAATAGTTACTAAATGAATGGTTGTTAAGCAAGGACTATACACACACACACACACACACACACACACACACACAAAGATACAGAATAAAAAGAATTAATCATTATCATCATCACTGTTCTATACAATCACAATATTCAGCGAGTGGCATGGTGGCTTAGAGGTGAAGATGTTTGCCTCCCACTTGTAAGGTTGAAAGTTCAAACCTAGGCAGCAATAGTTGTTTCTCTAGCAGTGCACAAAGAAAAAATATCTGCTGTGAACTTCACATAGGTGTCATGAAGAGTATCTGGCCAGTATTTGCTCAGCTCCATTCAGTCGTCCCAACTCCACCCTGATAAAAGGGATTATAGGATTGTAAAAAGAAAAAAAAATATTATTAAATTCAGCCGTGTTCCTAAAGTAATCTGACCTCATTGGATTAATTTAACAAGGGGTGGGTTTTTTGGCTACATAGGATTGCTTTTGTACTTTATAAAGTGAAAAGGTAACAATACACAAACCTTTTCTAAATGCACAGTGGATTGCATTGTCTATAATGAAGACCATTGTTTGTTTATATTCAGATTTGCTTATGTGTGTGCTTGCATGTATAGCATTCTGCTCCACCACTATTTGTGACTAGGAAATTCCTGAAAACTTCAAAGTTATGAGACTGTAAGCCTAATAGTAGAAAATGAGAAGCACTACAATAGTTAGGAAAAGAATTCATGTAACATGTCAATTAGTCTGTTCAATTGTATATAGGGAATTTATATTATAAATCAATCAATCAATTTAAATAAATTAAATAAATGCTATTCAGTTCCTTCATTTCTATACAATAGTATTCATGTGCAATGTTAATGGATATGTAGCTCTTCAGAGTTTCAGTTTTAGCTGTGTGATGTAAGCTTAGGATACATATTTATGTGTAGCTGTCTTGTTTCAAATATGACATATACAGGTAAGTCCTTGACTTACACCTGTTTCTTTAGTAAGCATCCAAAGTTACAATGGTACTATAAACATTTACGTATGATCATTTTTCGCACTAACCACTATTGCAGCATCTCCATGGTCATGCAATCAAACTTCAGATGCCTGGCAATTAGCTGGTATTTAAGACAGTTACAGTGTCCTATGACCTTCTGACAAGCAAAGTCAATGGGGAAACCAGATTCACTTAACAACTGTGTTATTAACAACTGCAGTGATTCACTTAACTGTGGCAAGAAAAGTCATAAAATGGGGCAAACTCTTGTTGGAAGAAATTATTAGGGCAGAGAACCGGTTGTTAGATTACTTGAATCCCACCACTGGGCAAAACTGATTTAACAACTGTCTTGCTTAGCAAGAGAAATTTTAGGCTCAATTAGGGCTGTAAGTTGAGGACTACATATTCTATTTTGAATTGAATTGAAGTAAATCTGGCTTCAACATTCAGCACAGGAAGAAATGGGATATCGAGCCTTTGCCATTCTGTCTCAACTTCATCTACCTCAAAGAATTGTTGCAACAATGACATAGGAACGAATGAAATTTGCCATAGGTCCTAAAATGAAGGCACAATAATAATAACTTTTAAAAAACATAAAACATGCCACTTCTGACTTTCTTAGAATATTTAAATTTATAAATAATAAATAATTAAATTTATGACTTTATTTTGAGCAAGTATAAATTGGCATATAAGCCCTGTTATTAACATCAGCTGCCTGCAATTATTGCAGGTTCGAATCTCACCAAGGCTCAAGGTTGACTCAGCCTTCCATCCTTTCTGAGGTAGGTAAATTGAGGACCCAGTTTGTGGGGGCAATAAGCTGACTTTGTAGAAATATACAAAAGTATGAAGGCTATTGCTTAGCGCATTGTAAGCCGCCCTGAGTCTCCGGAGAAGGGCGGCATATAAATAAAAAAATAAAAAAATAAAAAATATATATCCCAATATAAAGTAGATGCTTTTTTTCTTAGTTAACAATGATAAAATAACACATCCTTTTGTTGTATGCATTCAGTATGGATTTTTAAAAAAACAAGTAAGTAACTCTCTTTTATATCCGTTTAATCCATAACCTGTATTATTTACATTTTATTTTTATTTAGTTGGTTTAATTATTTATTTATTTTTTAGTTAGAGTTAAATATATTTAGCTGCCTATGTCATCTTGCTGAGCCTGAGTGGTGCAGCAGACTAATGCAGACTAATGCTACTGTTAAAAGTAGTATTTAGCTTCCAGCTGCCTGCAATTACTGCGAGTTCAATTCTCACCAGGCTCAAGGTTGACTCAGCCTTCCATCCTTTCTAAGGTACGTAAAATGAGGACCCGGTTTGTGGGGGCAATAAGCTGACTTTGTATAAAATATACAAAAGTATGAAGGCTATTGTTTAACGCATTGTAAGCCGCCCTGAGTCTCTGGAGAAGGGTGGCATGTAAATCAAAATAAAATAATAAATAAATAAATAAATATTTGTCCCTCTGAGTGGCTCACATAATCCTAATAAATTATTTTAGTAGCAGATTTACAAATTAAGATGGAAGCATTAATGTGTAAATACTGATTATAAATGTATTTCCCTAAAATGTTTAAGTTTGTGTCTAATTATCTCTGATTATTTATTTCATGCACTTTTAAACTATAAGGAAGTAGGTTTTTTTTCAAGACTGCAGTGCAATATGGCACCAAACTCTTTTTAAAAATACTCAAACATTGAATACTTACATTGGTCTTTTCACCCTTGTATAGAGAAAATGTGCAGTTTCAAAAATGCTGACAGGTGAAAAATAATATGAAACATTCCCAGTTTTGGCTGATGAATTATTTCTAGTTTACTAGAAATGCCCAATATTCTGAACTGCAATGATAAACTTTGGAGGCAGCAGCAAATTTAAGAACCAGAAAACAAAGGAAACTATGAAATAAAATCTTTATTGTTCTTGCATATGCCTTCAATATACTGGAAGAGTTGCCAAAGTATATACCAAACCTAACACATGAGAATAATCAATGCTTTAAATTATTGTGACTAAATTCCATTTATTGAGAGATCTCCTAACTGAGATTGTAAGGACTTTCCAAATATTTTATCCACGAATTCCAAATTAATTTTACTCCATTTTATTCCATTGTACTGAACTCTGATAACAGCATCAGTATTTTAATTTTCCAGGCCCTCCCTACAATAGTTGTAGCCTTTATAGAAACAAAACAGCAATGCTGTTAATGCTTTTCTGGGAATGAATAATCAAAAATGAGATTTACAAAGGACAGCACAGAGTCGAGATTCCTAGTTTGAAACTAAAATGAGCAGCTCCTTTAAAGGAACCTCCGCTATTTTTGATGGAATCTCTGTGAGAAAGGACTGCGTCTAAACCACTGAAATGCATATAGTTATGCTGCAACTATAGCTCAACCATACAACCAGGGTGGTTTCCTCTTTCCCTCAAGACAGAATGAACTTGTCTTGCTTTTATAAAATTCTCTACCCACAGCCTTTTACTTTGTCTAAGGAATGAAACCAATAGTATTGCTCTCCACACTATTAGACTTGCTCATCAGGATGGCTAAGTTTTGGAACATTGAGTAGTGCAGGACTGGATGGCAGTGGTCCAGCAACAATGTTGTGGATTCACTGCTTCTCCTCTTTCCTATGTAACTTTGACACTAGCTGCTGTGCTGTCTGCACATCCCTAACTCATCACTCCAATATTCCATATAGCGCCCCTCACCATCTTGCCCAGGAGCTTCGTTCTTTTGCCACAGTGGCTCTGATCAAGAAAGTGTCCAGGACTTTCTGAAATAAAAGACCCAGCAACATGTAGACATGTAAGGTAGTGGTCCTAAAAGAGTTCCTGCAAAGACAAGTTAGGCTCTGAACAGGAACAACCCAACTTTTGCAATTTTCTAGTCTCTTGGGTTTCTGGGATCCAATAGACATCTCTCTGTCTGTGTGTGGAATGGCTGCTTGAAAAAGAGGCATGATGGTATACCATCAGTTATCTCACTTGCGGTCATTCCTGATGTTGGTATTTGGATAGAGCTCAGTCCCACTTGGGTGCTGCAGCATCTTATGGTGGGTAGTCATGGGGCGGTGGCACCACCATAAGTTGATTTGGCAAAGAGCTTACCAAAGAGATTGTAAACCTGTTGGAAGATCCATATTTGATGTTCACAAATTTATATTTGTGAATTATGCTCCCTCTCCAAGAAAATATGTTGAACAAGATTCAGTTTTTCAGGCAGCCAAATTATGAATAACCACAATCCAGTGGCTGGATGAGAGGTCTTGCAGAAGAGCAATTGGAGCAGAGCAGGTTTCTGTCCTCCGAAGAGCCTAGAATGTCCACATGCTAGATTTTCTTCTGCTTTCAAAGCAAAATACTAATTTCGGTCTTGATTTATTTGAAGTTCACCTCAACAATGGTGTACTATTGTATGGACTACTGTAATGCTCTCTACATGGGGCTCCCCTTGAAGAGCACCCGCAGGCTCCAGCTGGTCCAGAATGTAGCCGCGCAGGTGATTATGGGCGCAACTCGTTACGCCCATGTAACACCTCTCCTGCGCGAGCTGCACTGGCTCCCGGTGGTCTTCCGGGTGCGATTCAAGGTGTTAGTCATCACCTTTAAAGCGCTCCATGGCTTAGGACCTGGGTACCTACGAGACCATCTTTTGCCACCAATAGCCTCCCACCAACCAGTTCGTTCTCACAGGGAGGGACCACTCAGGGTACTGTCAGTCAAATCATGCCGACAGGTGACTCCCAGGGGGAGGGCCTTCTCTGTGAGGGCTCCAACCTTTTGGAATGAACTGCCCCCAGAGATACAGAATATCCCTGATCTCCGTGCTTTCCGCCGTGCCCTCAAGACCCTGATGTTCCAATAGGCGGGGCTAAACATGAACATGTGAATGATCTTTTAAAATGTACACCGCCTTGAGTCCTACGGGAGAAAGGCGGTATATAAATATAATAAATAATAAATAAATAAACAAACAATAAGGTGACTATTATATGTTCTCAAGAATCAATAAGAAGGGTTTTCATGCTGAAATAAGGTTGTGTGGATAAACTCTAGGATTTTTTTTAGAATGCAAGAAATAAACACCTTTTTGTCTCATATCATTTTAGTTGGTCATGTATTGTAACATATGATCTTAATGATACCATATGATCTTAATGATGCCAATGTCATTTCTATGGTCAAATGTAATCTGGATTTCCATGAGCAGGGGCTGCTTTCCAGAAGGCAAAGAGGTAGTGTAGCTTGGAAAGTTTGGTTAGCAGAAAGACAGTTAAAATGGGTCCTTCCTAGCAGTTCTTAAAGTACCGTATATACTCGAATATAAGCAGAGTTTTTCAGCACATTTTCAGGCTGAAAAAAGCCCCCCTCGGCTTATATTCGAGTCACCCAAAAAATGCCTTTTTTCCTGCAACTGTTTTGGCTCCCGGGGTTACAGGAAGGCTTGCTAAAGCCAAAATGGGGTGTGGGTGGTGCGGTGCCCCTCCCCCACGCCCCTTTTTGGCTTTAGGGGTTGCAGGGAGGCTTGCAGCTTTTTACAGCTTCTCCCGCGGCTGGCTGGCTGCTCGCTCGCTCGCAACTGAGCAGAGAGGCAGCCGGTGCCTCCACTCTTCTGCCAAAGGGTAGAGAACTGGCTCTGCTGGATACAAGGGGGTGGGGGAAGGATCGGGGCTTCCCTTCTCCCCAGCCCATCAGACTGTCCAGGGGGAGAGAACCGGCTCTACTGGATACAAAGGGGTGGGGGAAGGATCGGGGCTTCCCTTCTCCCCAGCCCAGCAGACTGTCCAGGAGGAGAGAACTGGCTCCGCTGAGTACAAGGGGGTGGGGGAAGGAATAATGAAGCCTGCTGGGCTGGGGAGAAGGGAAGCCCCGAAAGCAGATCCTTCTGCCACCCCCTTGTACTCAATGGAATAAACAGCCCTGCCTCAGAATAAGGAAGACAATGCCACCACCCCATTCTTAATTCGTTGCGGTGTGAAGGGGGAAAAAACCCACAGAAAGTCCTGCTCCTGGTGCTGCCAGGGAAGAGGCACTGCAAGAACTGCTGTTGCCGGGTGCAAGGGGATAGTGGGAAGGATCTGCTGTCTGCAGCTTCCCTGTCTCCACACCTGAGCAGGTTGTCCAGAGAAAGGGATTGAAGCCCCAGCTCGCTGCTTCTGGTGCTGGCACCCTCTCGTCCCCAGCAACAGTGGTTCTTGCGGTGCCTCTTCCCTGGCAGCACCAGGAGCAGGACTTTCTGTGGGTTTTCCCCCCTTTGCATCATCTCCAGATGGTTTTATAAATATGAAGCAATACGGTACGATGGTATGCATTTGGTATCTAGCTGCTGCATTTCCCACCCTCAGCTTATACTTGAGTCAATAAGTTTTCCCAGTTTTGGGGGGTAAAATTGGGGGGGTCGGCTTATATTCGGGTCGGCTTATACTCGAGTATATATGGTATATTTATCATAAAGCAGATAGTTGCATATGTCAAGAGGCCCGTGATGTGGTTAGGTCTGGCCCATGGGGCCACCTGGGAAACAGCAAAGGACCGATCCACGGCGCCTGGCCAAACGGATGCCGATCTACAACCTGGTGGCAGCATCTGGCCAGAATTCAATAAGCCTTAGATCTTGAGACTGCTCTGGAACCAGCAAGGGGCTGTCACTGCCCTATCCCCTGGGCAAACACACAGGAGGTGGCGAACACAAGAGATTGACATCCCTGGGAACTGTCTTGTCCCGCAGGCTGACACCATTTGCTTCCCTTTCACCCAAGACATCAGCTGCTGTGTGCTCACTGCCTCCTGCACACCCAGGGGCAGGGCCGAAGCAGTAGAGTGGCCCTTTGCTGACTCCAGGGCAGCCCCGTGAGTCAGATCTAAGCCTGACCGCATTCCGGCTTGGATGGCTGCCACCAACTTGTAGAATAGATCAGCCTGCACCAGCACCTCCATGGCCTGCTCGCTGGCCTGGCCTCGCAGCCTGTGAGGCTTCCTTTTCACCAGGACCATCCCCACCCTCACATGGGATAGCCACAGTCGGTGTGGCACAGCCGCTGGCAGCACTGCCAGTCTCTCCCCTTCCCCTTGTCCCTTACTGAGTGCAGAGGAAGGAGATGGGAATGAGAAGCAAGGCAGGAAGGCAGGAGCGGGGGAGGGAGATTATGAGAGGGAGGGAGAGTCTGAGGGAAAATTAGGTGCCTCGGCTTATATTCGAGTCGGCTTATACTCGAGTATATACGGTATCTGAAAGGCAAGTCCCATCAAAACAGATTACAAAACTGGATCAAGTGAATGAAACTGTTTACTTAAAGTGACAATTGGTAACTGGAGAAAAAAAACTAATTGAGGCATCAATATGAAAGAAATCAGATCTTCCTGTAAAAAAGTTATTTCTCTTTCAACGACGTGATTTTTAGAAAGTTTTTCTTTTCTTAAATTTGAGCACTGATCCTGATCATTTAGCTTTTACAACATCTTACATTTCTTATCAAATGTGTTGTGAATAACACTTAAGCAGTCACCGGGATGGGTCACATGTAACACAAACCAATGTAAATGAGCGAGCCTTGTACCTGACTATCCTCTTTTCATTATTTTTAATCAGATTTTTCTGTTTTTGAAGAAACTATTATTTATTGTTACTTCTGAGATGACAAATTAAGATTCCTGTAAATTTTACATATCAGATAGCTGTTTTCCTTGATCAAGTGTAATATGCAAATAGAGTTTAGTGTTGGACACAGCAATGGTTTATTCGGTAGCAAAATATTTTTACTATTTATGGAAAGCCTGTTTTCATTTTTGTACAAATGTCAACTTCTTATTCTACTTGTACAACCAAATTTATAATCTGTTGTCTAAACTGTTCAACATTGATTACTTAAGCAGTTGCACAAGTTATTTCATAAAGTATTGCATAAACTCTTGCAAAAGCACAGTTGCAAAAATATGTCACAAGTCATTTTATAATTTCAAAACAAATCTTTAACAGATTAGATGATGCATTATATATGATGCATACACACACACACACACACACATGCATACATACACATACATATATACTTATATATACATAATCTACAAAATATAAAATATAAAAACAGGAAAAAATGAACTGAAAGGGAAAAAAGTAAGGGTTGGGAAGTGCAAGGAATAAAAAAAAATTCAAAAAAAGAAGAAAAAACTAACCTGATTTTCTTCAATACAGTAACTAAAATACATTAACCTTTTGCTCTAAAATTCAACTGTACACAGTTTTTCTGTAATCATAAATTATTCTAATTGTCAAATTCCAAAATTAAATTTTCAGTTTTTCAGTTTTAAGAAAAAAGTACAAAAGTGGTCTTCATGTGGAAACAAAGCTAGGCAGTCTTTTTTAAAATCAAAGTAGTTAGTTTTGCCATCCCAGTCAGTTTCATTAACTTAACCAGATATTCTTCCGTTATGACAATCTGTGGTTCCTTCCATCTCTACGCGTACAAAAGTCTTGCTGCTGTTATCATATATAGAAACATTGTCCCAGGTTTTGTCTCAAATTGGTTATGTCTTAGATCTAAAAGAAAAATCTCTAGTCTTTCTCTGTAATTGTACATTTATTTTAATAATGAATTAATATCTATTTCCAATAATTCTTAGCTTTCTTACACGCACACCAGAGCATCAAAAGGATTGATTGATTACATTTTCAGCATGTATTTGGCACATCATTATATATCTTTTTTTAATTTTATTTTATTTATATGCCGCCCTTCTCCGGAGACTCAGGGCGGCTTACAATGCGTTAAGCAATAGCCTTCATACTTTTGTATATTTTTATACAAAGTCAGCTTATTGCCCACACAACCGGGTCCTCATTTTACCCACCTTAGAAAGGATGGAAGGCTGAGTCAACCTTGAGCCTGGTGAGAATTGAACTCGCAGTAATTGCAGGCAGCTGGATGTTAAATGCTGCCTTAGTAGGAGGCATTAGCCTCCTACGCCACTCAGGCATATATCTTTGATAATTTATCAGATGTTAACTACCAAGGATAGATTAAATGAGGCTTATAGGCATATTTATTAGACTAAATGTTATAAAAGTTAATTCTGCAATATTTGTGTCCTGCTAGTTAAACATAACACCTGTTCAATTTAATATTAGATGCAATTCACATTTTCAGAGATATTCCATATTTTATTTTATTTTTTATTATGGTTGTTGCTGTATTAATAATATTCCAAGTCCAGTCTTCCATGACAAAATGACAATCTGATTGCATGAAAGTTCACAATTGGAAAGATAAGATACAAATAAAATAAAATAATAAAATAAGGAAAATACACCATAAATATCCTAGTGAAATTCTCAATTAAAATGGAAGGTCCATGAAGGAGGCAGGCAGGGCACCAGATATTGGAATTTCTTTCCTTCAAACTATAAATTTTGTAGTGCTCTTATAGGAAATTAGCAGTGTGGTTTCTTAATAATTTTAGATACCAGGCTAACAAAAAATGTAATATTAGTGATATAACTGTTTAATACATTTTTAACAGATACAATCCAATTTTCCAATTAAAAATAATTTTAAAAACCATCACGTCCCCATTTTTGATGAATCCACACATCTTGTGTGATAGTCCATCCCTTTAGAACTGTCCTATAGACCTTGCTTTCAATTGGTTGTAACTTACTGATAGCTGCTGGTTGCACAGTCAGCCAGATGTTCAGACTGGATTTGGCATTTTTATCCCCCTTATTTCTGCTGAGGTATTGTTGATTACTGGTGCTAAAGGTGTTGTCACAGGATGAAAGCTGTTCCATGTAAAGCTGCCTTTTGCTATTGACTGATGGTGATTACCGTATTTTTCGGAGTATAAGCATCTACCTTTTTTAGGGAAGAAAACAAGAAAAAAAAATCTGCCTCTGCCTCCCAGCAATTAGCCTCATTGCAGCAAAGAGCAAACAGCCTGCTTTAGTTTCATTTTCGTTTCAGCACACCTTGATTAGTACAAGAAAAAAAACTGCCTCCCAGCAATTTACCTCCTTGCAGCAAACAGTGGAGGTCCACGCAGCAATTGGCAATGGCAAACCCTACAGCCTGAAACAGCTGAGGGTCAGGAGGCTGATACAACCAACAATCAACTGCTTGTGCTAATCAGGCTGTGCTGAAGCTGAAATGGTCTGTTTGCAGTTTACTGCTTGCTGCAAGGAGGTAAATTGCTGGGAGGCAGAGGCCAAAGGGTGGAGCCAGTGGGTGGGCGGGGCTACATTTGGTGTATAAGACACACCCAAATTTTCACCCTCTTTTGGGTGGGATGCGTCTTATACTCCGAAAAATATGATATGTCAATGCTAATGGTATTAAAGTGGTTCCAGAAGTTTTGGGGTTGCAGCCACGGTACCTATTGGTATTATCTTTGCTTCCTTTTACCAAGGTTGTCGTTGTCGTTTTCATCCTCCTCCTCCTTTCCCATAATAAAATTCTAGATAATTTATATAGTTCCTGCCTCCTATTTTTGTAAGAGCACAAATCCTTTGAAGTGGATTAGACCAGAAGAGGATGAAAGACAACTCATCGTCCCAGTTTCTAGTACAACATCTTAACGGCTACACCAAGAATATTGCAAAGAGATATTCGCTTACTTACAAAATTGAATTCAGTACAATGTTCTTCTGAACAAACAGGCACTGATTAGATTAAAAAACTGTGTTCATAAACCACATTTGCTGGTTTCATTTTCAGGTTAAGTTCAGTGAGTCTAAACAATTAAAATCTTTTAACAGAAGTATGATATGAAACTTTATTTTTTGTTTGATGTAAACAATAGGAGGTAAAGTGCCAGATTACAACATATTTTGCTGTTAGTGTAACCAGGCATTTTCACAGCTAGTAATTATTCATATTATTTCACATTAGCTTGACCAACATGGCAAAGACTGCAATTCAGATAAAAGTCTGTTCCTATGTTATATATAATGAAATATAGTATGGTAACTGTCCAGCTGCACATATTTAAATTTGAGAAGTAATTTTTGAAGCTAAAATGTTATGGATACCTCTAAGCAAATTCTTCCACTCTTGCTTAGAGATGGGTTATAAATGCAAAATCCCAAGGCTGTCATCATCTTAGAATGCTTTAAAACAGAAATAAACAGCAAATTATAGGTCAGCTGAAATACCAGGTAATCAAGATGTCAAATGTCAAAGGTTCATTTAAATTCTTGTATAAATTCACCAATGTTTTTATAATAAGCAACACATTTGTGATATTACAGGAAAGGCATTTCTACTAATAAGCCAGTGCACTTATACACTGAAAGAGAGCAGAAAAAAATAACTTGCAGCAAGTTGGGCAGCAAACAAATTTAATAAATAAAAATATTTTTCATAGCCTTATATATGCCATAGAAAGAAAATTTCAGTTGTTTTCTAGATGGAAACAAAACAAATTATTTATTCCCTTGAAAGAAAGAAACAAGCAGAGGCAAGCTACATCCTATTTCAGATTCAATGCAACAATAAATAATAATACTTTTAAGTATAAAGAACGGTGTAACAATGCTAACAGATCATACTTCAGCATTAATAGAATAAAATATTCTTTATTGGCCAAGTGTGATTTGGACACACAAGGAATTTGTCTCCAATACATACAAACAACAAAGTTGATAGAACATAAATTATAAGATACAATCATAAATCATAAGATACAAACAACAAGCGAGAAACATTAGATACTAGTAGGAGAACGTAGTAGGAAAGATGAGAAGAGAAGGATAATAGCAATACAGTCCTACTATGTGGGTAAATATCTTTAGGCATAAGACAATTCTGTGATAATTAGGTGTTTAACAGAGTGATGGCATGGGGGAGGGGGGGAACTATCTTTGTATTTAGTTGCTTTGGCATGCAGTTCCCTATACGGGCATCCTGAGGGGAGAAGTTTATGTCCAGGATGTGAGGGGGTTTGTAGATATTTTCTCATTCCCTTTCCTGGCTTGTGCAGTATGCAGGTTCTCAATTGAAGGCAGGTTGGTTAGAATTCTTTTTTCTGCAGTCCTAACTATCCATAGAAATCTGTGCCTGTCCTGTTGGTTGCTGTGTTGAACCAGACATATATAGAGGTACAAATGACAGACTCAATAATTCTTCTGTAGAACTGTAACAGCAGATCCTGAGTTTAAGTACTACACAATGACAATGCCATGGTTCTGTACAGCAGTGCT
>WNWU01000007.1:2443709-2484950 GCA_012654045.1 Ptyas mucosa | reverse complement strand
CAGTGCTAACATATGGTGAGCCATTCCTATGCAGCAAATATCATTCTGACATTCTGTTACCATAAAAGGATATAAGAATATTTAAAAAGTAATACTTGGAATGCTGCAGTAGAATTTAAGAAATTTGTACTGACTACATTTAGACATGAATTTGAAATATAGGGGTGGAGGAAGGAAGACACTGGAGAATCATAACACTGGGCAGAGACAGTTTTAATATATGTTCATATTATGTAAAACTCTCCTTTCATTAGCAACCCTATTTTATATTAGTATTTACACTTTGGTTGATTGAGTTGATATTCAGATAGCCCAGAATGCCCCACAATATCCATTTTCCCCATTTTTAAATATATGTGCATCTCTATGTGTGTAACCCTAATCCTATATTCAATAATTCTACAATATTGTCTATCTAAATTAATATTTAATGACACTAAAGTATGAATAATACAATTACATTGCCTTTACAATCTAATAGTTATATCATTACAATGTTATGCTTCTATAACATTCCATAATAGTATTTGGTAATATTTTTTCATTTGTATGGCTAAATTTCCTAGGAATAATCCTACATGGTTGTATATCTAAGAATAAAAATGAAGTTGTTTCATAGACAATTAAGAAAGATGGTCTCAAGATACATGCTTATGCCTGCAAGGGCGTAATTATGTACAACACTGGTAAAAAGGCATTGTACTGAAAATAGCTGATTAATATTAGGTAACTGGGAATCCATATATTTAATCAGTGATAGCTAACCTTTTCTGGACTGAACGCCCAATGTACGTGTATGCATGAATGCATGTGTGCGTGCCCGGAGTCCCAAAATGCAATGCATGTGTAGCCCCCTACATGCGCCCTGGCTCCTGCACATGCACGTGTGGCCCCCTGCATGTGCCCTGCCCCTGCCTGCACCTGGTCTTCGCACATGCGCACGTACCCTGCATGCACCCCCATGCATGCATGCCCGCCCCTGCACATGTCCTGCCACCCGCGCATGTGCACCCCCCCACATGCACCGTACAACCCCCTGCATATGCGTAGCAGCAACCCAACAACCAGCTGGCCAGCAGGAGGCGCGCATGCAGGCATGACGGGGCTGAATTGGGGTGATGGCTTACGTGCCCACAGACAAGATACTGCGTGCCATAGGTTCACCATCACGGATCTAGATTGTTTGCACTACCTAATTCCTTCTAAGTCTTTTATGGAGGATTTCTAGCCCTGAAATAAAACTGCAGGACACAGAGAGAATTTAATCTGCCATTGGTTGAAATATTTAAAGTGAGGAAAAATGTGCTACAATATCTTAGAAGTATAAAAGTTGATAGGTATTTATTAGTTGCTGAACCAAAAGTTGTCTTGTTTGAATAGACTTCTGGGAACAGTTTAAAATGCAATGGACATACAAAATGTGTGAAAGTGAATTCTATGCAATTTTTTTTATTTCTTGTATAATTTGTATATTTTATAAATGGATTTTTAATTCTTTTTAAAATTAAATATATAATCAATTAGCTTTAGATTTCAATTATTTCAGTTAAAGAATGATATATATTTAAATGTTCATTTGTTTAATACATGGAATTTGCTACTACTAATAATGAAAGGGTTTTTTTTGTCATACTGTGAGCTTTACTGATTGTCTAAAAATCAATTGAGGTAAAACAATTTAACTTTTCACAGACAGTTCTCCAAGATTGACTAGGAAGAACATTTAAACATGTTTAAAATTATATATCTCAACTACTTTCTAGATGTAGAAGTACAACAATAATGTTGTTGTAAATCTAATGTTGCCCATTGTTATATACCGTATATATTCAAAATAATCAGGACAAATTTGATTTGTCAAGAATTGTCAATGTTTCCACCTGTTTACAACAGTAAGAAAATGGAATTCATTATTCTATGCCTGTGATGGCGAACCTATGGCACGGGTGCCACAGGCGGCACGTGGAGCCATATTGGTGGGCACGCGAGTGTTGCCCTAGCTCAGCTCCAGCGCGCATGCGCACAGCGGCCAACTGATTTTCAAGCCTTCCGGTCCCACCAGAAGTCGGGAAACTGGCTGTTTCTGGCCCCCGGAAGGCCTCTGGGGGGGATGGGGAAGGCTGTTTTTGCCCTCCCCAGGCTCCTAGAAAGCCTCTGGAGCCTGGGGAGGGGGGGAAACGGGCCTACTGGGCCCACCGTGCCATCACGTGCCAAAAGCAGGGGGAAGTCTGGGGGGGGTCATGCGTGCATGCACGGGAGGGCGGGGTGCATTGATTTATGGATGTGGGCACAGGCACCTGCGACCCCCCATGCTCCCCCCACTTTTGGCACGCGACGACAAAAAGGTTAGCCATCACTGTTCTATGCTATGCTTTTTAGTTGGTTTAAGTAGACAAAGAAGCTATTGAACCAAGTTGCTTTACAAGGGCAATGCATTGTCAGAAGTAGAGCCATTTCACCACAACAATGGGTTTATTTCCTCCTGTCTTCAGCTTTAAAATTCTCAAGAATGTACTCCTGTAGTCTCTCTCTCCCATTTACCAAGTAATTATAGTTTTAAAAAGTACTTGGTCTGCTTTACTTCTCCTTAATGACTACCAATAGCCGGTGTCTTCCATATAATAAATCACTGATCTCAATGACTTTGCTGCTTGGTGATACCTTTTATGACTAAAGGAGATGGCAAAAAACAGATGGGGAAAACAGATGATTATATTGAAAGGAAAGATGGTGATAAAAATGTGAAAAAAGTAGAGGTAAAACAATGATAGTGATATTTCTAGCACTACAACTTTGTCTCTTTTTTTTGGAAAGGAATAAGCAGTACAATGGTACATGCTTGATATTAAGTTTAATGAGAGACATCTATCAAGTATGATATTTGAGGAGGGAAATAATAAAAATGAAAAATGTACTCTTATGTAAAACAGTAAGCTACTATTGTTGTATTTATATTCAAAGTTTTACCTCATTCTTATCAGAAACTTTTAAAATGTGGGTACAAACACTAATTAGGATATGGAAAGTAGAAATTGTTGCACAAAAAAGTTTAAAACTTCCAATCCAAGAAAGACTTTATGTTAAGGAATGATTTGATAAGTACACCTTATGTGATATAGCAGTTGCAAATGCAGCTGTACAAAAGCAGACTTTACTACAGCTCAGACAAAGCACTCAGAAAAATATCTGCTTCTCTCTTAGTGTCTAAACTAGAATGTTTTGCAAAAAATAAAATAAAATCAGGATATAAGGGGATAATGGGTAAAACATCTTACCATAGTAATAGGGCTCCAGCTGCAGAACTCCAGAGATGGTAGAGAGAGATAGAAACCTCTATAATTCTTTGCTGCTGTCTGATAGTTATCAGGAATTTTGCAGTCCACATATGGTAGTCCCGTGTCATCATAGAAAAAGGTTTTTATGGTTTTCAGCAAATATACTGTGGTTTTGTACAGTGGATATGCTGGGGATTTTATAATCTCCCTCTGTTTCTTTCATACTGTTTTCAATTACGCATTTGTTCATATGGTAAGAAAATATTCTCCAAATTCTTGTGCCTATCTCTAATTAAGGATATTAACTCCAAGGCCACTACTCAGGCATTATTTAAAAGATTTAATTTGTCTTCTGAGAAGGTTCTTTTCAGTTCCAATGAAACCCTGTGCAAGCTAGACTGTGCCTTATTTGTAATGCTGGTGGGGCACTTAAAAGCTGCTATTGTTTATGAAGCAGCCCGGTGTAAGTAATTTGCTTGAGTAGGAGATCTATGGCATGTAGGTTAAAGGTCCTGCTAGCCTGTGACCCAGAAACAAGAAATGCTCATCTTTTGTCTGTACATAAAGTTTGACCACTTCAACTCTTTTTGAATATCATTCATGTATGTCTGTCTTGACAGCTTTGGGCATCTCAGTCATAATTGTTCCCCAACATTTCATTATAAGAAATCCTCACAGAGGCTGTTACATCTTTTAGGATGCAGTTGGGCAGAAATAAATGTCATGTTTAGCTTAGCAGTTTCTGAGGGAAATGATATGCTGATTAATTTTGGCAGAGGCCTCAACGGTTTTAAGTAATAGCAATAGCAGTAGTAATAATCAAGCAGTAGTCCCGTCCATTCTCTGATCACATACAGCATTTCTTTGGAAAACATACAAAAAATAAAGTGGAAGAAAAAAGTGTGGCTTATTATACTGGGGAAGATAATTTAAAAGAAGCAATAATGATTTGAGCAATAGTAGGGAACAGTAGAAAATTACATTCAAGACTCGCTAGCGGTCATCTAGAAATTAAATACAAGGGAAGGCTTCTGAACTACTATTGAAAAGGACTGTAACTCTCACTTTTACACTTAGAGAAATAGGCTATGGGCCTCACTATAGATTTAGTATTTTTTGAAATTTCAAACACACTATTATTTTTCAATAGAATAATAACTACCTTCTGTACTTTCTACTTTTGGAATTCAGAGTAATTGTATATTTACTGGAAAGAAAAGCCTATAATGTAAAAGAGTAGTTCTACATACACTTAAATCTTGCATCTTTTAGGCTGAGTGTGATTTTTTTTGAGGAGTGGAGAATTCATGCTCCATCAAGTTTTTTGGATATAGCTTGGACATACACAAGATTGCTTCCTGAAAGTATAGAGGGAATCTGTATTTGCATAATCCTTATTAGCTGTCATCTATTTTCATCTTGTTCAACTTTGTCTTGCTGATAGTAAGCCAAAACTTAAGCTAAAAATTCTTAATTTGGAACTCCCGTTCTTGTTATTCGGAAAGCAAATTGTTTGGTCTATAATTTAGAAGACAATTTAGTTCCTTGATCAAAGAACAATTATAAATGTAAAGCAAGGAAAGACCAAATGATATTTTCATATTCAAGTAAAATTCAAATAGTAATTAAAATAAGAAATAAAAGAGAGTTTGGGCTGACCCTAGTTCCTTACAATACTAATAGAGTACATCTGTAAATTTATAAATCCTGGAATTTGAAAGAACTTTATGCAGTATGTAGAGTTCATTTTTCCACTAATTTCATTGAGATCTGAATATAGCCCTTAGAAAGTACCAAAACTTGATTCTGTACCTGTGAAAATGGAGCATAAATTATTTAAGTGTAAATGTCTTCTAAAAATACTCATATTGCAAAATGTCTATAAAAAACTGTTTGCTTATTATGGACTGATTACTAAGGATTAGAATACAGAAAGTCTCCATCCAATATTTTGCAACAATACACCATAGATTTCTCATAGAATAAAATGTAGTTTAAATACCATGACTTTTTTTTTGTCTAAATAATATAGTACTGTAAAATTGATTTGAAGCGATAAGCTTATTATAGAACATATAACTGAGAAAACTGCTGGAAAACATTAAAGAAGATGCTGCCTCTTGTGCCAACCCTACTTCTTAAAAGAAGCTGATCTTCAAACAAAGATTCCATCTGAATTCCATCTTTAAAGAATAAATTCAGGTTAATAATGTGAAATGTGACATAATTCCTTGAAAGCTTGTTGACAAATGTCACAACCCCAGAATAAATGGTTCAATATGAATGAATAATGTGACTAATTTTATTTTCAGTCCTCCATTAATGGCACATCAGTCACTGTACCTAACTGCTTGGTGATATTGGTAATTAAAATTGAAACATGTAGCTTGTAAACAAGCTTAGGAATAAAATACTTTGAAATGGAACTAATATGTATACTTTTAACTGACATTATTGTTGCAAATGACATATATGCAATCTCTTGGCATAATTTTATATATGATTCTCATTTGTAAATAAATCACTTGGCATTTTGTTTTGCAAAGGTTTTCACAGTCTGCCAATAATGAAAGTAATTATGTGTGAAAAGTAGGTCATACCTACAATTTCAACTTAAACAAACAAGGAAACAAAGAAAAAATTGTTAACTATTGAAAGGAAATAGTGCAGGGGTGAAATCCAGCAGGTTCTAACGGGTTCTGGAGAACTGGAAGTGGAAATTTTGAGTAGTTCGGAAAACCAGCAAATACCACCTCTGGCTGGCCCCAGAGTGTGGGGTGGGAATGGAGATTTTGCAAAATCCTTTCCCCAGGAGTGGGGAAGGAATGGGAATTTTGCAGTATCCTTCCCCTGGAATGGGGTGAGAATGGAGATTTTGCAGTATCTTTCCCCTGCCATGCTGACCAAGCCACGCCTACCAAGCCACACCACGCCCATCAAGCCATGCCCACAGAACCAGTAGTAAAAAAATTTGGATTTCACCACTGAAATAGTGTATGTTATGCTGAACATACCTGTTAGTCACCATGACCTTGGCATATTGGCCACTGTCATATTTTCTGATGCCTTCAAGTATATCAGTATATCAAATATATCACCAAATCTTTAATTATTCCATAACTGTCACAGAAAATCATTCTAAGATATCACATAATGTTCTGGGATACATAAACTTTCAGAAACTTTAGCTATGCTTCATTTTGAAATCTAGTTTTGTTTGATTACGGATACATATTTTAGTAATACATTAATTTAAAGGCAAAAGCCTAGATCCTATTAACTGCAGCTTTTCCTGAAGTAATTGTG
This sequence comes from Ptyas mucosa, assembly GCA_012654045.1. Lineage (NCBI taxonomy): Eukaryota > Metazoa > Chordata > Lepidosauria > Squamata > Colubridae > Ptyas > Ptyas mucosa. The sequence goes on along the minus strand of WNWU01000007.1, from coordinate 2,478,369 downwards.
ATACATTTATAGATTCATGTTATGTATTTCCAAATAGTTCCTTAAATTCAAGTGTACTTGTGAAAAAGTCTTCTGATATTTGTTGCAAAGGAAATTGATATTTCTATTTGTTTTTATTTTCTTTTTTATTCTTCCCTTCTTTTTTCAGTTTTTACTCTTTATTATTATTGTTAGTTTTTAAGTTATTTGTAAAATTTTAATCACACACACACACAAACACATATGCATATATGTGGAGAGGGAGGGAGGGAGGGACGGAGGGAGAGACCCCTGGATTTTGTGAAATATACTAGATGCTAAAAGTATCTCATCAGTTGTTTTTATTTGTCTATGAAGTTTATCTGGCAGACCAAGGGTTAAATGACAAACTTAGTTGTTACAGAAATGATAGAATCTGCTTACCTTGGGAGAAAAAGAATGAAAAAAAATACTTTTATGCTTTTTAAAGATTCAAATAGAATTCAAAAATCATATTGATTCAGGTTTACTCTACATCTGATAATTATGCAGATTCAATTGAATAAATTCCTACTTTTACCAGTTTTTTATTACATTCTGGATTTGTCATTCTTCATTAGATCACAGTAAAGCATGCATAGTGAATTCCTTTGAATATAAAACCAAAACCTGATGCATCAGTCTATTCCTTCCTTCACAATGGTTTTAGACATTACATGGAACATATTACTATGCAGATAAATAGTTTTAAGATTATGCCAATGACTCTTCTGACTTTGTATTAGTACAAGTATTAAATCTAAGGACAGTTCAATGTATGGTGGTCAAATGTTACATTTTGCTTGATGGTTCCAAGAGTTACTATTTAACTTAGTATTAATATATCCAAGTAACATTGAAAGTAAGGTTAATTCCTATTCCTGAGAATAGGAAACCAGCAGTTTTCTGTAAACATTAGATTCCTATCTAATATAGCATTAGCAACACTACAAAGGACTTAATTTAGCAGTTAAAATATTAAAACATACATTAGTAATTATTTAGATACTACTAATGTATTATTTTCTTAAACCTGATTTTTTAAAAAAACATTTTTCTGTTTTCTGAAGGAGTTGTAGGTTTTTCAGTGGCAATTAGGTAAATTTTGGCAGGTGGCTGGATAAAACATCTTCAATGAGCAATCTTTCTTAAGAGAATCCATCTTCTTTGACCTCTAATTCAGTTTCTTTTTCCCTTAGGAGCAGACAAGAAAGAAAGACAGATTGCAGTTTCTTCATCTTGTTCTTCCTAGTGTGTCGCTCATACTCATTACTAGAGATTAGATTTTGCAGTTGAACATATAACAATAACAATGAATAAAAATGGGCGAGAAGTTGCCCTGATTTGTGTGGTACCCACACCTAAACAGTCTTCCTTAGACTAAATATTTATGTATTAACAAAAGAAAAAAATTATGCAATTTCTTATTAAATTATGCAAAAACAAAATAACTATTTCGAGAAATATGCATTTATCAAATGAAAAAATGTACTGTATCTATTCATTTACAAATACATATTATAATTAATTCCAATAGTAAATAAAAATATTAAATAGTATATAACATTGTGACTTATGTAGCTTTGGTTAGCTACCAAAGATTAGCACTGGACATGTATTCAGTAACATTGTGTATGCTTTGCTAATGATCCAAAGGTGCCTCAGAATCTCATCAAGATCTTGACCAAGAATTTGTTCAAACTATGCACAAACATAGCACCTCTGCTCTTCATTAAGAGAAGAGCTTCTCTTTTCAGGCGCAATAACCTATAAAAGGATTGTTTTAACATGATTTGAAGCAATTCTTCCACATTATTTTCAAAGTATGAGCAACCCTACTGAGTGTACCACCAATGATAATTATGGATAGCAATCTCAGGGATCTTACTTTATACACACACACACACACACACACACATATATAAATTTAATTTATATGCCGCCCTTCTCCGGAGACTCAGGGCGGCTTACAATGTGTCAAGCAATACTTTTGTATATTTATACAAAGTCAGTTTATTGCCCCCATAATCTGGGTCCTCATTTTACCTACCTTAGAAAGGATAGAAGGCTGAGTCAACCTTGAGCCTGGTGGGATTTGAACTTGCAGTAATTGCAGTAATTGCAGGCAGCAGATGTAAGTGGATGTAATAACTGCCTTAGTCTACTGAGCCACCAGAGCTCCTGGTGGCTCCTGGTTTAAATATATTTAAACCATATTTAAAGCAAGCTGAACAGATACTAGATCAATCAATGTACTGCAGTATTTCCATTTCAGAACTGGTCTCTGTAATCTAAATTCTGGTAAGTGTTCACCTGTATCACTTATTCTGTCTGTGATTGGAGACAGTTATTTAAATATAATCCAGAGAATCCAAAAATATTCCACATGTCTAAGTCTAAGGTTACTCACTTAAGAGAGCCGCATTCAGCAAAACCATCATCAGAGGTTTTCCAAAAGTCTGCAAGAAGTAATAGTATTTGATCATACGTTACCAGAACTGGTGGGAGAGAAACAAGAAAAAGAAGCACTTCTAGAGTTGCAAGGATATGGAAATTTTATAGCAGCTATAAGAAACATTCATTCAGAAATAGCATTGTAAGTTAATAAACATCCACATAAGCTTCAGCTATTATTAATATTATGAGTGATCCAATTATGTCTCCCAACAATGAAGGATTAAATTTACTTCTGAATAAGTCAATTTTCCCATTAAGCCTTATCTAGGTTATGTTTTATGATTGTGACTATTACATTTACAGTATGTTTGTTATTTCCTGATTATATGTATATATCTGACTACTAACATTTCCAGGTTTTTCCGAATGTGAAATTATTTCAGGATCAAAGTCTCTTCGAGAAGAGTAAGCTTTGCCTTTCTGATACACTGCTACTCATCTAAAGTTGGACCAACAATTCACATCTCTTTCCCTCTTGTCCTATAAAGGTGGCATAATTCCATAATGTAACTACTGAGTATTTATCATACATCAAAGAATATTTCTTCAAACTGTTCCCTACAGATATGTGGGCTTCAGTTTGTTGGACATATAATCCATCACATAGAAAAGGGTTACAACACTCAAAACATTTTATCAGATTCTTGGCTTATTCCTATCCAAATTCCTCATGAAGTAAGAAGTTGTTTGGGTAATAATAGAACGGAACTCCAATATGTCTCAGCATGTGTAGGCTTCACTTAATAAATGACTACTTCTTTAGTATGAGGAAACAGATAGTATAGAAAAAAAACATCACTATTTCCTGGGCTTTACAGGATTGAACTTGATCAGGAATCAAGCATAATAACATGTCAGCACCAAGGATTGGCATGTCACTATTACAGATTTCATTATAATGCCTACAGAGTAAAATATCTTTAGCTATATTCACACATTGGTAAAGGAGAATGATCCAATGTCATACTTTGCAGAATAAATAAACATAATAAGGTAAGTTAAATATACATTTAACTTTCTCAAATATTTCAAGTATCATTGCCTTCCAGGCTGCATATTCTTTAAAGCCCAGTTTTCATGATTTCTACGCTATTACTTCATACATACTTGATATCTCAATATTTCCGACAGTGAAACAAGCACTAGAAGACAACATCACAGGTCATTTTTCAATGACTAGTTATTGCTGTTGAATAAACCTATAACATTTTTATTCCTATTTTACATAAATCCAAATTATTATTTTTATTCCTATTTTACATAAATCCAAATTATTGTTTTTATTCCTCTTTTATCCTAATCCAAATTATTATTGCATGTAATCTGAAAACTAGGCCAAATTTAATTCTTTTCAATGATTTATGTTTGTACAATTTTAATATATATCTTTCAGCCCTGGACTGCACAGGTTTGAAAACAAAAGCTGAAAAAGTCAAAGAGCAGGTGCAGTTTTTATCAAGATCTATGCACATGTCCATCTAATGCATCTTTCCTGAATCTGAAGGCACTTCAAAGAGGCACTTCAAGTAGTCACAGCTTGACTACTGCAATGTGCTCTGCATGAAGTTATCCCTAAAGACCATTCAGACATTTCAACTGATACAAAATGCAGCAATATGGACATTGGTGGGCATGTCTCTGAATGCCCATATGACAGCAATGTTTTACGAGCTGCACTGGCTGCTCATATATTTCCGTGTGTAATTTTAGTTATCACCTATAAAGCCCTAGCGATATAGGGTCAGGTTATTTGAGGGACAAATTACATTCTATGGTTTCTGCCTGGCCAGTTAAAGCCAAGAGTGGGCATGCTCTAGGCCCCTTGATCAAACATCAGAATCACAGAAGTGTGCCTTCTTTGGCACAATCCTCTAGAATAATTCTCCCCTTAGGCCTGGGTGTCTCCCATCTGATGGCATTCCAGGTGGATTTAAAGAGCTGGCTATTCCTTCAGGATTTAGAATACTGAGTTGGAGATTTGTTTCTTGATATTGTATGGATGGATTCGCCAGTATGTCTTTTAGATTACATTGTTATCTTGTTTTGTTTACATTGTGAGCCACCCACAATTGATCTAGAGTTGGCCGGTGCTGAAACTGAATTAAATAAATAAATAAATTTGTCATAGAGCCACCCTACTTCTATACAAAATTGAAACCCAAAAGAAATAAATAATTCTACTAAACAATCCTTACAAACACACACAAAGTTATATGGAGCCATTGTACATTATTTCAAAAATAAATCCCACAAAATAAAATGGGAGTTTCAAGCATTGGTATTCAAGCATTGGTATCACTTAAAGTGATATTTTATACTCTGAAGGCACTTTTCATCCTACATAATTTTTAAATAAGCTGGACAATGGTAGAATATCTTTTGGCAGATTTCTGTGCTGCACTGGCAGAAATATTTTCTGCTGGCAGAAGATTTACTGATAACAAAAGTAACTTGTTCATGTCTAATTTTAATCCCTTCCAAGTGCATTCTGAATTACAACTACTTCCTTTTAATACAGCTTTATTTTTAATGCAGCATAGGGATGGACATATATATAGATAAAATAGATATCCAATAGATAAAATTTGTAAAATAAGATAGATATATGGCTTAAAATGAAAAAAAAATGCTTTCAGGGATACTTTCCTGATACTATACACAAGGCATAGTAATTTGGTAATTGTTAATAGTCCTTCTGAGTGGAGATACAGATAACTTTGCTTCTCATTTAGTCAAAATCAGAACTATGAATATATTTTATTTTTTTCTTTTAAAAAAGCATGTTACAAAATTCAGAAGTTAATATTAGAACAGAAATTCCAACAGGTTGCCATAAACACGGTTTGATGTGTAGCTGCAGTTATTTCCGTAGTGCTGTTCATTCTTGCTTGAGCACTTTATTCATATACGAGGTTCCCCTCCCACCACCATTCCTGCGTGAATGACACTATTGCAATTGGAATGTAATAGCTTTTCTGAAGTGTAGCAATATAACGAACCAGCAATTAAAGACTACAAAGGATATTAATATTTCCTATGTTCCAGAGAAGAGGATAGAATCAACAGACACACAAAGGAAGATTTATCAGGAACTTGGGAGTCACAGGATGATCATTTTATATTCTGGAGTCAGTTTCTTGCATCAATGCTTAATTAATTTCCTACGGCTATATACTTTTAAGACAGAAAGTGGAAAAATAAGAATATAAAAATAAAGAGCACTGTTATTACTGAACTCTTTGCTCTCTTTCAAATAAGGTGAATTTTCTACTCTCTTTTAATCCACATCCCTGCTTAACCAATGGCTTCTGGTTGGAATAGCAATTAGTTTGTAGCATAGATTTAGAAGATATTTATTTATATCTCACCTTTATTATTTTTACAAATAACTCAAGATGGTGAACATATCCAATTTATCTTTGTCCACAACAACCCTGTGAAGTGAGTTGGGCTGAGAAACAAATGACATTTATTATTACTTCACTTCTCTGATACACTTATAAAAGTGAATTATATCGTAATATCAGAGAATATTAATTATTTTTCAACTGTTTGAAAAGCTTACTATTGCTCATTACAATGGATGCAATGCTTTACTTATAGTTAAAGATATTCCTATTCCTCTTAATATTTTTATGAATGTGTAATATTGAGAAAATAACTTGTCAAAAATACCAAATTAGATTATATTAGTTGTTATATACTGGTGAAGAGCAGTGGAGAAGGGAGCAGGTAACTAAAAATAAATTAAATTTATGCAGAGGTATAAAATAAACATTAAAACATGCAGTTTTTGTAGTGTCTAATAAAGAATTTAATCTATAATACCTATTTAACTTTGTGTTAAAGTAATTGGACAATCTCATTTTTTAAATTGGAATAGTTGAATTAGAAGTAAAGTAGTATCAGTGGCTTAATTGGTCTAAACAGATATTTGGCAGGAGAATATTAGAATACTTTTGCAACAAATCACAGGAAATTATTACAATAATTGCTATATTAGAACACTACAAATATTGTATTTTCAGTATAGCCTTGATTAAGAACTAGGAAATGAAATCTCTATTATTTTACTGCTGTCTGTAAAAAAATAAACTTGATGAAAGGACTATGTTCTTTGTAATATCTGAATTACGTTTATATGAAATACTAACATCTTATTTTTATTTTGAATTAACATTTAACTTTCACTTCATAGTGAAATACTATAAGCCTCAAGCCCTAATAGGATTTTCTCAGGATAGATGTGCTTCAGATAAAAGCCTGAAGCATTTGGATAGCTGAAATAGAGTACATATTTAAAGGATTTCTCCACTGTGATCTTGTTATATATGTTCCTTTTTTCTCTGAAGTTAAAATAAAATCCAAATGTCACATGCTATTAATCTTAAGGGACTTAAGTCTAACCAATAACAAGAAGGAGACTATAGGATTGGCAGAGAGCCATTATCAACTGCCAAACGATTAGTGAGGCCTTGGCTTTTTGATAGTCATACGTCATAGAAATTCTTGCATAAGGCTCAACTCAGCGGAACCATATAACAATAAAGAGGCTACAGGGCGCATGGCCTCTGCTCCCTAATTCAGTAATACAGAGCTAAAATGGAATTCACCAGAACCTGTCAGCTGGGAAATATCTCAGTTCAATGTTATTCCACCAAAAATAAAATGGAAAAAATTAATTTACTTTTCTAGACGTATCTTTTTTTTAATATTTTTTAAAAAGTTAAACATTTATTAAACATTTAAATATAATCTATCTCTTCAAAGTAGATATTTCAGTCTATAAATGGAACCAAATATGTCAAGTTTCTAGTTATTAAGAATCCAAGTAAACATTTAAACAATTTATAAATAGTCAACGTGTATATAAAGAGTTAAATATTCAAAATTATTTAATTCTCTTATTTAAAAATTATAATTGACATTAGATATTCTAATTATTTCTGGTAAATTTCTTTTTTTCAAACAATTGATATTAAGGTTCTCTATATCTACATATCTAGCAAAACAGATCTGTGTGGAAGTCAGTTTGTGATTTATCATTTATAATTTCAATTTTGTGTAAGTTGTATGTAGTATTTATTTATGAACATGATAGCTCTCAAAATTAAAAATAAAATAGTCCAGCGAGAGCATTAAAAACCAAATTGCAATGGAAATGTACTTTATGTCAAAGGCAAAAAACCCCATACACATTATAGTAGGAAGTCTCATTCTTGCCAAAAATTCTTCTTCTCAGGTCTTTTTGAATGCCTAGATCTTAATTTTCATTATTAATTGTTCAAGTGATTACAAATTATTTTACTCCATAAATTTATCTTAAATAGCAAATCAGATTATATATAATATTCCAAAACACCTGACTCATTTTTTATACGTGATTTGCATACAACCAACTAAGATGGTGTTTCCGGGTTAATAAGCATCAAGCAATAGTTTATATATTAATAATAATTTATTACTATTATTTATTGATTTGATTTGATTTGATTTGATTTGATTTGATTTGATTTGTATACCGCCCTAGTCCCGAAGGACTCAGGGCGGTGAACAGTTAACAATAAATACAGACTACAAATATTTAGAAACTGATTAAAAATACAATTGAATAGATTGATATAGAATGGAATTAAATTAAAACATTCTCAAATTTATAGGGTAGATCCAAATTTAAAGAATTTAATGGTTTGAAGGGAGGTTAGGCCAGGCCAGCTTGCATGAATAAGAATGTTTTGAGGGCCCGGCGGAAAGCCCGGAGATCTGGGATTAATTGTATCTCTGAGGGCAGCTCATTCCAAATTGTGGGTCCTCCCACAGAGAAGGCTCTCCTCCTGGGGGCCACCAGTCGACATTGTTTGGCTGACGGCACCCTGAGAAGTCCCTCTCTATGGGAGCGTACTGGTCGGTGGGAGGTTATTGGTGGCAGAAGGCGGTCTCGAAGATATCCCGGTCCTAAGCCATGGAGCGCTTTAAAGATGGTAACCGAAACCTTGAAGCGCACCCGGAAGACCACTTATTTCAAGATGGTTTAAAACTATAATTCAAATAACAATAAATACATTAAGAATAAAGAAAATAAAATGTATCCTTATGGAACTCCATAATGCAAAGTATAAAGCAGAAGATTCCTAGATCAAAAGGAAATTTCCAGCAACACTAATTTTAATTTACATTTAAAATATACAATTGTACATGTAAAGACCCATTCACATATGAATCTACAAAGAAGGGGTTCCAGTTTGGCTACAATTTAATCCATTGTGTATTTAAACTAATGGCTTAACCAACCATCTCATTATGTACTACAGAGATTATAAAGTATATATCGTTTTGATTTTTTAAGAAAGCTAAAGCTTTACTTTTATTGCATTTATTTACTAGTTCTAATTCTGAACCATATAAACATTTAACAGGTTTGCATAAAACTAATCCGACTTCTACAAAGCTTTCTCATACCTTTCTGCGTATTATCTCAAAACAGAATATATCGCAGGATTTCAATTTATATGCTATAAAAGCTACATAACCGAAAAGTAGGGGTGAAATGCTCCCGATTTGGACCGGATCGCCCAATCCGGTAGCGATGGAGGTGGGTTGTTCGGAGAACTGATAGCAAAAATCCCTGCCCCCCCTCCCATTGCCCAGCTGAGCCAGGCAATCATCAGAGGCTTTTTTTTTTTAAAGCATTTTTTCTACAACCTCTTTGGCCGAAAAAATGCTTTTAAAAGTTAAAAAAAAAAGCCTCTGATGATCGCACAACTGAGCTGGGATCATGAGAGGCTTTTAAAAGCATTTTTTCTACAACCTCTTCAGCCGAAGAGGTTATAGAAAAAATGTTTTTAAAGGGAAAAAAAGCCTCTGCCGATCAGGCAAGTCAGCTGTGATTGTCAAAGGCTTTAAAAAGAAAGAAAATAAAGCCTCTGCTGATCAGGCAAGTCAGCTGGGATGTCAGAGGCTTTAAAAGCATTTTAAAAGCCGAAGAGGTTGTAGAAAAAATGCTTTTAAAAGTTAAAAAAAAAAGTTGGCCATGCCCACTCAAGTCATATTACCCCTCCACCAAGCCACGCCCACGGTAGTAACAAATTTTACATTTCACCACTGCTGAAAAGTCCAAAATTTATAACAAATTTCATACTTTTTTTCTGTGTCTCAGTTGAGATATATAGTTTTAATCATTTTGTACCTTATAACTGAAAAAAATAGGACTTTTAGGCCTTCTTGTAATTTCAATTGTCTATTAAACCAAGTCCTTTCTTAGTTAACTATAAATTACAGTACATGAACTACCGTAACTACATATGAGACAAACTTAATGTTATTGTATATATATTGTATATATATTACACAGTTGCATGTGTAACTATAACCGAGGAACCAAAAAACCTGACTCTTATTTCATAAAATCCTTTAAAAATGGTTGACAAATATTTTTAAATCATGTAACCCCTGAATACTATGCATCTTTGAATAGTGAAATTTTAGCAATGTGTTATGGCTTGCATAAAATTGCCAAAGGGTTATATATTATTTCTTTTTTCCAGTAGTTCTTTATCATCCTGATTTGTTCAAATACTGGATTTAGAAAAAGTATCTAAAACATTTTGATCCATTTTCTTCCATTTAAACAATCTATGCAGTAAATTCTAAGAAAATATCTATTATCAGTAATATACAAAATTGTTCAGAATTATGGAATTGGCCTACAAAATTTAGATAGCAGATTTTCTGAATTTGTATATATTACACTCATTTCTTGCCAATTTTAAAAGTATCTTAACAATATTCTTATCTTGGAACTGCTTAAAGAACACCTTAGGTAACCTGAATACTGAACAATTTCTACTAAAATTTAAGCAAATTATTTTGTTTATATTAGATTACCCATTACCCTTTAAGCATTCAGCTACAATTAATGTTCTTTAATATTTAGCATAACAAAAATAAAGGGTCTTATACCTTAAGCATTTAGTCTCATTTTTGACGTGAAATGAAGATGAAAAAAGAAGCAATATTTGTAGTGCTAGTAGAATTGTTACTTCCCTTGCTTTCAGCTTTTTTTTTTTTTGCTAATCCAATATTTCCTATAATTCATATATCCTGCTTCTAAAACTTAACCATGAGTTTGAAAAATCATTTTCTATCTTCATACATTTAAACAAAGTGTAGTCATATCAGATAATATGACTAGACCATACAGGACAGTTGCTTACTGTACAATACAATCAGGGGTTCCAAGTCCCGTCACAACCGGTTCGCTCATGCACTCACATGCACAGAAGTGTCCGGGTGGGTGGGTGCAGACTTTCGCCGCCACTACAGTTTGCCCGATCCTGTGTGAACCGGGAGCAACCCACCACTGAATACAATAGTAACATGATTAAAAAGTTTGGATTTCAATAATAGTTCACAGAGTTTCCATTGATATAAACTCTTAAAATCATTTAAATGTCTAAATCTTATATTAAGCAAAGTGAGACACCATATACAGTATTTTTAAAAATATATTTATTTGGTTTAAGTACTAAACTGTGCTTGTGCTGCTAAATTCCAGTGATCTTAAAAAGATCTTTAAATAGATCTTTTATAATATCTAATAGATTAGATATTTACCATATAAATTATGACAATAAGTTAACGATGTTTCTTTTCAAATCATACTTGAATTATGAAATATTTGTTATTTGAAACATGCTTTCTCTGCATCATGTTATTGAGATACAGGTAAGTTTGACTGATATAGATCCATCTTCTTGTACAATAATATATTAAATATTATTGAACTGTTTCGATGCTAATCAACTTTATTTTAACAATAGATTTACTCATGATATCTAATGAATAAATATTCATGATATTGCCAAAACAATATGAAATTAATGTTTTTAAAAATAATTAAAAAAAGAAAAATATTTTAAAAAGTCTAAAACCAGACAGCATAGAAATAAATTATTCTGCTTGTATCCACTTATTTGGTGAGGTTTCTTGTCCCATCCTAAACCTTTATCATTTCACTATTGCAGTTATTATTAAAACATGGAAGTAATTAGTAATTACAAGAAAATTTAAGCCTATACCATTTATGAGTTTATTTAGACAAAACCTTATCTCAGACAAAATAAGCAGATCAAATTGAATCTGAGTGCAAATGGCAGAAAGTAGATAAAAATTATCTGGTGTTCTCACTCCTTCCGAGACAGGCAACAGAATTTTGTGCTAGCTGATGTTTCTCATCTAGCAAGAACTTTAGAGTGCCAAATACCTGTGGTTCTTTAAATCCAATCACTAAGGAAATGCGTGAAGCCATATATTTGTCTGATGATCTGTTACCTAAATCTTTGGTTCCTAAAAGAATCAACAACTCCTTCCCCCCCTTAAAAAAAGGGGGGAGGGAAGAAATTATACCTTCTGTGATATATGAAGCTCTGTGCTTTCTTTCCAGAATGAGCCAACTGGACCCTGAGCTAGGCCAGATAGATAAAAACATCCATTGTTTATGCAAAAGATGCTATTCTGATCCAGAATAGCAATACAATGTAAATATTACCATTGGGCTGTAAAGCTGTGTCCAAGATCAGTATTTCTAGGACAGATAAAAATCACATAATGTACAACCCTTCTATGCATATCAGAGAGGGCCCAGCACTGGGCAGGAGAAAAGGAGGCTATGCCAGTCTCCATGCTAAGTGCACTGAGGCAAATGGAGCTGAGCACCTCAACCATGGGTTTCCTAGAGGCCAGGACTGAAGCAGCCTCTGAAAGGTGTAGGCTCAGGACCAAAACAAACATAAATGCTTGTACAAATTATTTGGAATATATTTCTGGTTTAGTCCTCGCAACTGCAACCACTGCTCAATGCCTAGCAATAGAAAATATTGCCAACAGCTCTACTTATTATTTAGTTTTATAACTGAATAGTATCTTGATGGAACCTAGATATTGATAATTTAAATGAAGATGTTTAGAATATTAAACATAAACAACCTTTGCCTTACATTGGAGCAGAGGAGTTTGAAATAAACTTCTTGCAGAAGATGCAGGACTGCTTTTTGTTATGTTTGTCTCTGATGGAAAAGGTATATTTCTTTACCAAACATTTCAGGAGCTGCCATATATGTTCCTCAATCGACAAGATTAGGATAATCTCTCTTGATTAATCCAGTGTGCATCTTTCCCAGAGATGAGACCTTGTTCCAAACCAACTATAGGTATCCCTTGATTTATGACCATTTGTTTAAATGGTTCAAAGTTACAATAGCCTTGCAAAAAGGGACTTACAACTTGTACGCATACTTATGACTGCTGCACCACCCCCACAGTCATGTGATTGCAATTTGGGCACTTGTAACCAGCTTGCATTTATAACTGATTGTAACATCCTGCAGCCATGTGATTTGTGATCTTTTTTGCCAATTTCTGGCAGAAAAATGCCCATTAGACAAGCTGGATTTGTTTAATGGCTATGTGATTCACTTAATAACTGCCATAAATATTGTCATAAAACGGGGCCTAATTCAATTTATGATTGCAACAGAAATTAGTCTCAATTGTCTGTTGTAAGTCCCATATTTCATGTAGGACAAAGTGGGAGATTATTTCTTTTTGATATTATATTATTCTTGCAGTTTAAAAAGAAGAAAAAATGAACAAGCAGAGGTAATAACATGGCTTCCACTGACTTAAATATTCTGGACAGCCTAGTGGACCAAATATCCTATCTAAACAGAAAGCTTGTATTTCTACCAAGAAAGAGTGAATGATCTTTAGAAAGCCTCATTCTACCTCATGCCTATCATCTCCTGCCATTTCTCCAACCTAAGATCTTCCATGTGAAGAGATTAAGGGCAGCAGTGGCTTACTCATGAGTGGGCATCTAAAAATGGTCTCAGCAAGTGATGTCTACATACACCCTTTAAAGTCTAACGTTTGGACAATAGAGTTTGGTTCTAGCAGAGCTTTATTTGCATGAATAAACTGGATTACCATTAGAGATTATAGAGGTTAAAAATCACTGCCCCAAATGGTACATTGCTCAAATCTTATTAAGTGAACATGCATAAGCTTCCACAACCTTTATCAGTCCTCTAATTTTGTTTGCATGGCACAACAGAGTACACCATGTCCTTACTGTTGCACAATGCAGAAGACTGTTCTTGCTTAAAACCAAGTAAAATTAGTGTCCCTCAAGGCCACACTAAAAACCAAAACCCTGTAACGACATATAGAAGAAGGCATAAGCATCTTCATAGATCGGCTCCCAGGTATAACATGTAGAAAAGCACTATTCTGCTAAACTCAAAGGTAATGACAGGTATCTCTGCCGGGGGCGGCGCCAGGCGGTCCAGCGGAAGAAAGACTTGGGCCTCGGAAAGGTGCTGCCTGAAGGGCGAGCCGTCTTCTTTCCTCCCCCTCCTTTGCGGCACTCTTCAGGTCCCAATAACCTGAGACCGGCGAATCTGAGCAGTAGAGCGACTGAGCAGCAGATCTCTCGCCCGGAGGAGCAGCAAGCAGCAGCAGCTTCGAAGGAAGCGCGTGCACTTCAGCAGCGCGTGGCTCAGGTTTCTTGACTAGCCTTGGCCCGGGCCCGGCGCGCGAGCCTCCCGTCTCGCGTTTCCTCGCGTCTTTGGGGAAAAGTCTACGAGGCGAGCGGCTACTTGTGGGAAAGTGCAGCACAGACGAAGAAAGAGGAGGAGGGAAAGGCGGCGAGGCAGGGAGGGGTGAGAACTCAAGAAACACACGACCCGGGCGCCTTCCGTCCTTTCTCTTTCCTTCCCTCCCTTTCCTTCCCTCACCAGCCACTCGCTCTCAGGCAGAGGGCGCTTTAGCCATGCCCGCCCGCCCCTGCGGTTACCGCTGCCGCACAGCTCCACGCGTTGGAGAGGCTCCCGCTGCCCGTCCTCTGCTAGCGCGGCTGCCACTGACAAGGCACCCGAAGAAGCGAGGAGGTATCTGAAGCCGGCTGCTGCCCCTACCCAGCTGGCTGGCATAGAGCCCCCTGGCGGGGCCGGGGGCTGAAGAGGACACTTTCCACCTTTCTTTTGCCTCGGAAACTCCGTTGACCTCCCTTAGCTACCGGGGGAGCCCGGTTCGGATGTCCGGTTTCTTAAGGTCCCTTTTTTCCTAATCAACCCCACGTAACTTTGGAAGAAGACAAACGGGAGGGGGGGAAAGAAAACGCGACCGCCGAGCGAGCGAGCGGGCCAGCCAGCAGGCGAAGGGGCTGGAGGGGATTTCGTGGCCCCTTCCTTTGCTCCATCCCGGGGAACCCGCTGCTTAAAGATCTGCCAAGCGAGTGCCAGGAGTGGAGGAGAGCCCCACAGCGTCAACCACACGCTGTCTTTACGGCTTCTGCGGTCGCGCTTGCCGCCTTTTGCACAATGCACTTGCTGGGATTATTCTCTTTGGGTTGCTATCTGGCTGCTGCTGCTGTCGTGCTGTTAGTCGCTCGCGAGCCCGCGATAGCTGCTGCCTACGAATCCGGGCAGGGCTACTACGAGGAGGAGCCCGATTTGGGGGAGGCAAAGGTAAGCGGGGCCCCCCAGTTGCTGGCCTGCCCCAGGACGAAATGACTTCACTTCATGGTAGCTCCCCAAGCATCATGTGATGCGATCACTTGATCTAAATTAAGCACCCCTCCAGTACATACCCGCCCTGACAGCTGTTTTAAAAACAGAATGATCTGTTGGTTGCTACTCCTGCTGGAACGTGGAGTTAAGATTTAGAATCCTCTATAGATATTGAGCGTGGCTCCTAGGTCTCACTCTACTCACATTGACTTGATACGTGTAAATATTTGCCACATATTTTAATTTGATAATTCTTTGCTCTGTTTTTGTTAGGACATTATAAAGGGAATTCTTGGCATGCTCAGTGAAAGCAAACATTATAGCTCCTGAAGATGTGAGGATCAGTAACCCTAGTTATTTTTTCTCTTATCTATTGTTTGCATAAGACTGTAAGTACTAAAGAGACAGATAAAGTCTTGGAAGTCCCATTACTTCCCAAAGTGTGCATGAGATGGTTTATACTAGTAAAAGTCTGGAAATGTACTAATGATATCTCTGTGCTAGAAGTAACTGCTTGATGATAACTTCTAGCGTCTTTATCAAGGGCAAAGCTGTAAGATTACAGCTACTCCTCAGAGTGAAATCAGTAGCTGCTGCTGACTTCAATATGTAAAAGTTTTGGAAAGCTAGTGTACAAAGCTAAATATTGCAACTTCGATAACTATTTCCAAATAGGAAAAAGAACTTCAGTACTATACTGAATGTAATCCAGAATGTAATCAAAATTATTTCCAGGGCGTTAAACTGATCATTTGACAGTGATACCTACCTAATTATTGGTTACCCTGGTTAATTGGTGTTAGATAAAGAGTTCTACTTCATTGAATATGTGAGGGTATTAAGATAAAAAGAATTAAGATGTGCAATTACATATATAGATTTTAAAATGAGGATAGATTGTCTGCCAGTATTAACTTTAAATATAGACAGATACGATCTTTTCATATTTACACAAAAATAACCACCCAATAAATCTATTAGAGGATTTATGTAATTTTAAAAGAATAAAATCCAAACTAGTTTACTTTTTTTAATGTACATATTTTGCATATAACCCCCCTATGTTTATAAAATAGGCATATATTTTGTGTAGGCCTATTACATTAGGTAAGTGTTCATGAATACAGATCTTTCCTTTTAACAGAACATTTCCATACCTGTGAACACTTCATTTGCTGTTGCTCTTTGCTGTCAGTTTAAAGGTGATTTCTGAACTACAGCTATTGTGATATTTTTATACAACTTTAAATCATCTCAGTTCTGATGATTGAACAGATAACTAATCTACTTAGTTAATGATCAATCTAATTTACCAAGTTCCTAAATGTTGAGAGTTAAAAATAAATTCTTGTTTACATAATTTTACAAATCAATTGATAGAGATGGTGTTTAATTATTAATCAGAGATTAATTATTTTAAAATTGTATAGTTTATGTAATGTTTAAAACTGGTTGGAAGCTGAAAAGTATCAAACGAAGGTGTTATATCACAAATATATGTCAAATAAATATTGTAGAAACTCTCCTCCACAATCTGCCCTGTACTATATAAAGTTAAGTGACTATGCAATAAACTTCAGCTAATCAGAGACACTGAAAGAATATGAATAGTAGACTTAAAATAGCATATAGTTTTCCTCCGTTAGGGATAAGAATTCATGGTTGGAATGCAGAGAGAGGAGGAATGTATTTGAAGGGTTGAATGTCCATTTCTTCAATTATTTTCTAATAGGGCATTTTTTTCATCTATTAACTGCCCACATTAATGACTTAAGTAGAACTTGAATGAAAATAATTTGAAGAATTAGCCCTGTTGATTTTCCATATTTGCCTCTCTAAGATGAGAAATGACTAAAGAGAAATTCTGAAGGTATTAGAAAAGGTATTAGAAATTTGAATATGCTGTCAACATAAATTTTCTTTTTTTGAAAGTAATAAAAATGAATTCTTTGATCTTTATGTGTTGGTTGAATGTATATTTTCCTTACCAGCTTTTTCTTCATATATGCCATTTTTTCAAATAGATATGACTGTGTTTAATTACATTGTGCCTTCCATAAATAGGTTATTTCTATATTAGATATTACAGGATTTCTGTGTTGTTTCTTAATATTTGTAACTACTGATTATGTTACTCATTGGACAGCACCTTTGCAGTGGCCTCTATAGTATATACACTGAATGTAAATCATATTCATAAGGATAGTTTATAAATCACAATACCACATTCTGTAATTTAATCAATTTTTAAGATTTGAAATAAAGTAAGAATCTCTTGTAGGATATCAGAGTTGTGTGGTACTTTGAATGCAGGCGTCACTAGTTTTTTCTGTGGAGTATGTTATTTATTTTTTGTACTTTCAGATCATGCTTCCTTAAGAAAGCTCACAAATCATGGATTTCCCAATAATTTCATTCTGGTGCTGATATGATCCATGCTTTATAAGCTAAAGCAATGGTACTATATAAAGACTGACACAAACCAATTGCTGGAGCTTTTCTTTCTTATTTTCAGTTGTTTTGTTGTCTTGCAGCAGGATGCCTTCTGATCATATTTGTGGATATATGGATGTAGAGATTATATAGTATGAACTAAAAAAGGTTTTATCGTAATAGAAAATTTTATTCTATATTAGGTTCAGTATAGCAAACAAACAAAAACTGTAGCTCAGGAAGGGGCACGCCTAGAGTCTTTGAGGTATATTTGACCAAATCTTCTCAGCATGCCTCATCATTGGTAATGCCAGCCATGTTTCAGGAGTTGACATTCAGTATAACCTAAAGGAGACCAGAAAATGTATTTGATTATCCTGGTACATTGAGTTTTAGCAGATGACTTTCTTAGGACTATCTCTTGTTTGAATAATTATGCATCAAAGGCCCAAGAAGCAAGTATTGACTAAATGTAACTTTGTGTTCTTATAAAACAAGCAAACAAACATCTAGCTAAAATCAACTGTACTTGGTTTTATATAATTCTACTGAATTTTCCTTTTACTTAATTTAACAGGTTTTACATTTATAAAACATTAACACATTTTTACAAATAATTACAGTGATACTCACCTAGTTATTTTTCCACATCTGTTTGCCCAAGTAATTTTCATTTATATTGGCCTGTGAAGAGCAATGGATTAGGAATAATCTGGACAACTCATACATGTTTTTGCTTTTCAATAAGGCCTCCTTATATTTTGCTTTATGTATTATGGGAGCTGATCTGATGTAATATTAAGGCTTGTTCTAGCTTACAGGATGTAAAACTCATGATCTTCCATATAGATTGAACTCAATATGACTTCCAACCAGGTGGAATATATTTCTTGGAGAGGGAAAATTCAGGAAAGGTAGCAAATGTTGTTTCAGCACTTCTGTACTGTCCAGTGGGATTTTGGAATAATCAGAACATACTGATACTTAATTACTACAACTGTATTACTTAAAAAAGATGCAACTTCCAAGTGGTCTTCAAAGAGGACTTCATATAGAGTGCACAGTGCAGTAATCGAGACAATTAATGATGAAAGGGTGAATGATTGTGGGTAGGCCCCCCAATCTAGGGACTGGTGCAGTGGTACACTGATGCATTGCTATCCATCCACTAGGCAGATTTGTGCAAAAACCTTCCTGGCCACAGCAACTGCTTGCTCCTTAAGCAGGGCCTGTGAATCCAGGAAAGTCCTCAAAATGCATACCTGTTTGGTTTGGATGTGTGTAATTATATTCAGAGTTAAGGATAGAAAAACTCTGGGAGTGTGAAAACAACCATGAACATAGAGCTATTAGGTTTTGTCAGGGTCGAGTCTATCCTTCCCTATCCAGACACTTCTTGTACCATGCACCAAGGCAAGACTTTGACAATATCATTTGGTCAACCAGGTTGATATATACAATCAATACATCAGCTAACCAATGACACTGACCCTGTGATGACAAGTAACCTCATCCAGTAGCCTCATGTAAACAGGGAGACGTATGTGTGAGCCTGCTGCCACACATATTAAGGAGATAGGGTCAAATTCCTTTCCACCCCATCAATACTGTCTGGACTGACCCCTGAAGAAAGAGGAGAATCCACTGCCAAATCATGCCTCTCATTTCCAGCGCTTGTAGTCAGTCCAGAAAATATTGTGGCATATTATCTAACAATGTTGTTGTTGATGATGATATAATAATAATAATAATAACTATTATTTTTTTTAAATTCCTAATGTTTTACATTTCTGATTCTGTTTGAATTCATTATCAGTTCAAATGTAAACACTTTTCTGCAAACAAATGAATTGGAGAGTGTGATATTCAAATCACCAGCAAACTTTCTGTTAAAACCTTGTCAGAAATTTAAGATTTATCTTAAGTTGGTTAATTGAGTCTCCCCCCAAATTATTTATTATTTACAAGTATGAATTAGTAGTTCTTACACAAATTATAGCATTGTATGTTTCAAAAGAAAATACAAATATTTATAAGTGTATATGAAAGCAAGATGTACAAAAGTAAAGGATGTCATGTTTTTGTTTGTTTAGGAATGTTACAAACATATGAAAAATCCCTCTCCTCTTTTTTGGTTTTCATTGCTTACAACTGTTTAAACAAATGTGAAGGTTCATAGATATCCCTGTGTTATCTTTCAAGGGAAATGGAGATATGCCATCCTGCTGAGGGAGCATTTGAGTGGGACTAGTACTAGGATTTGAAATCCAGCATCTTCAGTAAGAAAATTTTGCTGTTTGTGTACATTTTTATAAAACATTTCCACTTCAAGCATCCATGTAAATTTTGTGAATAGTTAAGTGCAACATGCAAACAACTTTTATGTCCCAAGGTGCTTTTTCAAAAGGCAACTGGGTGTTCTTTGTTTTGCTTGAAGATCTTTTGCTTTTCATACAAGAAGCTTTTTCAGTTCAAAAAGCACCCTTGGAACAACCTGGGTGCCTGAAAATCTTCATAGATAAATAATTTTTATGTTTTGAAAATAAAGGTATGAGATATTAACTAAAGATTGAGTGTCTGTGGGGTTATGTAGAGAAATCAAGAGCAATCCTATTGTTATTTACATAGGCTACAATTGTACACAACTTATTTGGAAATAAATTTATTAAATTAGTGGCTGACTTATGAAAAGACTTTAATAGATAACTAAATATTTCATTTAAGTCCAACTTGAGTCCTAATAACTTCAGGGACGTATTGTTGTTCTTAGCAACTATGTGAAAATATTTTGCCATTGCCTTCTAGATAGGCAGTATAGGATGTACTTATCAAGTTCCTAGCCTTGATTTTTCTAGTGGCCTTACATCCAAATACAAACTGACTTAGATGTTTGAGATTAATCAGGTCCTGCCATATGCTTTAGACCTATCTTGTAAAGAAGTTAATAGAAGCAAAAGTTTAGATCCATAGTCTAACAATGTCCTGCATGCTAGCCAAGATCAATTAATAACTAATATCACATTTCTAAATAAATCCTACTGTGATTGTTTTATTGTATACTGAAATGACTTCTTAGCTTGTAGCTTCAGTTCCGATTTCATAGATTTTAAAATTTCCTGAATGAAATATGCATATTAAAAGAATAGTATACATTTTTACATAAATAATATGTAATGTTTAGGAATTATCAATTCCAACTGAAAGCTACTTTCATTCTCCATGGATTCCTATATATTCATACATTAAATCCTGATGCATTGCAATATGTGCAGTGCTATTTAAGCAGTGAATATTTTGTCAGTCTCTTTATATTACACCAGTGCATGCAAAAATGATGAATAATCTTACTATTATGCAAAAATATAATTATCTGGCTGAATCTACTCAAACTATCTCTTGTTTAATATTCCAGTAAAGTCTTCCACCCAATATGCTTCCTGAAATTAAAAAAGAAACAATCTCTCTTTTACTTTATACATCCAATTATTTTTGTTTATTCTTAACAAGAAAATAAGTTTGATATTTGCAACACATTTATTTCTTTTCTGTCATCTTTGATACTGTGTTCATTTAAGTATTGAATAATCTCAGGCCGAAATCACAAGTTGAGCAGAAATGCATTTTATTCATTTGAACAAGCCACATTGGCCAAATTTACAATTGATGCTAAGCCAAACACCAAGTTTCACAAATGCCAGTAGTTTATGTTGATTGAAGCTTTGAATTACAAATACAGTATTATGGGGAGGAGAGAAGAGTGTTATATAACACATTAAGTAAAAACTGAACCAATTATACTATGCCTAATACATTATGGATCCAACCAGAATCCATTTTAATTTAAATATATTTTGTTTGTAGTTGCTTAGTTCAACTTCTTTTATTTGTGCTATGATTGGTGTCTACTTCCAGAGCACCTTTGGTGTATATATTGTCTTATAGAGTTACATAGATCATAGAAATTTGTGACTAGCTTTTGAAGAAACTAGAAAAAGATGTGACTATTTATGGTATTCAAAGAAAAGTACTTTGCACATGCTGAAGTTCCTGTAAAGCATTTCTTTGAAAGGATTTGCACAGACTTATGCAACTTTATTTTTTCTTAGATGTGAAGATTCACTGGTACCTAGTGCAGAGAACATTCATTTGAAGTTAAGGATTATAGGAATTTATTTTGAGAATTAGAACCTGAGTGGGACTCATAGTTCTTTTCCATATATATCTGCTCCAGTTGCCACAAATGTATTTATTTCAGCAATATAATTTAAAAATAGTAGATTCTTGCCAATCTGCCATAAATCGTCAAAAGGTCTACTAGTTTCATATTTTTCCTAGTCCTGTAGTATCCTGCTAAAATAAATATTTTCTATTATTTTTTTTCCTACCAGAGAACTTGGCTGCACTTGCCTATGTAAGTTGATTGCTTTGGGAAATGCCAACTATGTTTTGTAAAGTAACTGTGTCCAGTAGGAATATATTTATATACATATGGATCTTTAAACTTTTGTGTTTAGATAAATCCATCATATGATAGTGAATAAATTCTGATATAACAGATATTCTTTTTGAATTCTTAAGTCTTAGTGTTTAGATAGGATTATTACTGAAATATGTTTTGTTTTGTTTTGTACTATATTTATGATAGCAGAAAAATGTTGTAACCATGTACAAATACTACATATCCAAATATAACTCTTACTTATTTCAAAATGAATTCCCCTGCAGGATTTTGCTAAAATATTCAGCAGATATTTTGCCTTTATCTTTGACTTCTGTCATATTTTCGTCTTAATATCATTCTGGAATATAACATACATAACCAAAATAAGTTGCTGGTTTTATTCCAATAGGGGTAAAAGGAAGAAATAACATTAATATTATTGAAGTAATTACTTTTGCTGGAACAATTGTGTTGTTAGATTAAGTTTAGGAGTCTTTACTACATTGTTCTAAGATTTCCTGTCGAGGCAGCGTAATGCAGTGCTCGTTACCAACCTTGGCTTTCTCTAAAACAGTTAAGCAAAATATGTGTGTTAGAAGAATGAAGTTTAAGCCTGACCGTTATAGTGCTGTGCTCTGCTTATGATAACAAGAAAGCTTAGCAAAATGGCATCTGGTAGTCAAGTTTTAAAATGCCAAACTGAGTTCACAGATTTGGAATTTAGCAATGGAAGTGATGTACCCTTAGGGCCGTGATGGCGAACCTATGGCACGCGTGCCACAGGTGGCACGCGAAGCCATATTAGTGGGCATGCCAGCTCAGCTCTGGGGCGCATGCGCCTGCCGGCCAGCTGATTTTCGAGCCTTCTGGGCCCACCAGAAGTAGGGAAACAGGCTGTTTCCTGCCTCTGGAGGGACTGGGGTGGGTGGGGAAGGCCTGTTTTTCTTTCATACCTGGCTCCAGATCCTGTCTATTTATTTGGGAAAAGCAAAAACAGCCTTTCACACTTGTTTGGAGGCCCTACGGAGGCTGAAAGGGCCCATTTCCTGACTTCCGGTGGGACAGGAAGTGACATTTTTTACTATCCCCGGCCTCCAAAGACTCCTAGAGAGGCTCCTAGAGATTCCCAGAGAGGCTCCTAGAGACTCCTAGAGAGGTTCTGGAGGCTGGGGACAGCAAAAAATGTTACTTCCTGTCCCACTTTCAGCCTCCGTAGGGCCTCCAAGGGAGTGGGAAAGGCTGTTTTCGCCCTTCCCAGATAAATAGACAGGATCTGGAGCCAGGTAAGAAAGAAAAACAGGCCAACCAGGCCATCATGTGCCAGGAGGGGGGGGAGGCGGGTTGCGCGCACATGCGTGTGGGCATGTGCGCGCATGACCCTCCCCCGCCCCCCCTCTCCTGGCACGCGATGGCAAAAAGGTTAGCCATCACTGCCTTAGGGTAATCCTTTACTAGATAAAATGGGTAAATCAGTAGCCCTGGCCTACAAATTACATGGGAAGTTGTTCCCATTTGAAACATTGACTCTATTATGCCAGAGTAGGTGTGTGTGTATATATACATACATACATATGTGTGTGTGTGTGTGTACGTATGTATGTATATATGTATGTATTGTTGGAAGAAATATCCATCTGGTTCAGTTCCAAGCTGGGAGAAAGGCACTGGAGACAAACTGGAGGCTGGAGGCTGATTGGAAAGAGGATCCATTTATTGATGAAGCAGAACCACCAAGCACGTGTGATTCTGGGTAGCTGACCACATGGAGTTGAGAAAGGGTGGCTTTTATACCTTCTCTTGGGCTTTGCATTTGAACTTTCTGTTTTTGTGCAAGAACATGTATTCTATTGGCTGTTGTCAGACTCCCATGGGGCCATGTGGGGTCATGTTTGTCTGAGATAAGTTTGGTTGAAATTGCTGGGTGATGCAATGTCCTTAGGAGATTGCAATGCAGTGGGCTCTGTGTCTTCTGCTAGATAATCCTATTATGTCCTGGAGGGTCATGTTTTAATCCCATCACCCTGCAGCTGAAGATCTTTTGTCTTGTGGATAGGATATCTGCTGGGGGCAGGGAGCTGGGGCTGAGTTTCTCTCTCCCTTAAGATTTATATTTTTCTTTTAGGGGAAATAAATTCTTCCTTTTTACTATTTCCCAAAAGATTTCATTCTTGTAGGTGAGGGGTGGGTGCTAACTTTGTACAGTATGTATATATGTATGTGTATACTATACTGCGCTATATGCTATGACTATATGTAATGGCTACGATTCTCTACTTGGCAAGATAGCAAGCCAATCCTAGTGTCATCTGCAAATTAAGTGGTACATAGAGATAGCAGAGATCAGAAAGTGAATCTGTTTCTGAATGAGTGAATTTATTTTGTGAATAAGCAAATATTAAAGATAATATGTGGTGATTTGGTGTTGCAGTCTGAAGGATGGGATTGGCTTATACAGCAACATACTTCTTTGTATTCTTCCTTCATAGTGAAGAAGCTGACTTTCCCATTTCCTTCTCCTGTCGTCACTATTTTTTCTTCTTTCCCTGCTACCAGTGCTGCATAGAACTATATAATATACCTTTTCTTAATCACAGCTTTTCTTTGCCTTTTCTCTTGCTGTTTTTGTTCTCTGCTTCCTCAGGTATCTGGGCTGCTAAAACTGGGCTGGAGGCATGGATTTTCATTTTATTTCTTTGTCCTTAGTGGGGAATATTTTTAGATCTCGCTCACTGGCATCACTGAGTGAGAGAGATTAGCAATCCAGTGCATGTTGGCATCAGGGCATTCGTAATTTAACTAAATGGTGCTTATGGAGCCTAACATTAAACAGCAGTGAAAGAATTAAAAAGCCTGAAGTTAAACCAAATCTTGCGCCATTTGGGATGTATAAAAGTTTTGTCTACTTGAATTTGTGCAACATTTTAACCTTTTAGAATATTTAGAAATTTAACAGAAAGATATGGACTTTTGTGATTTATTGATTGGAAGGTGATTGTTGTGAAATAATTTTTTAATACATAAATTACAATTTCAGCTTTCACCTAGATTGTATAAATGCCTATCAATATTCTCAATGCAAATGATATCTACCATGAATTATGGATCATCTAATTGCATCCCTCAAATACAAGTGTGAGTAGTTAAGACATTTCGCTAAAATTATGAAGATCCAGGTATACGTCCACTCCCTTGATAAAAAGAAGCTTGTTCAGCTGCACAAAAGCTCTCTTAGGTAACTTTGGGCTAGACTGTCTCTTTCTTTAAGCCCAACAGACCTCAGAGAATTGTTATTGGAGAAAGCAAAAGGAAGGATCACTGTATATACCTGTACTGAGTATGCGGGGATGACTTTGAGAGATAGAAGGCAAGGCACAAACTGGGCAACCAGCATGTAAAAGATACTTTAATCCACAGAAATGGAGATGAAATCGTAAATGTCTCAGAAGTATGTGGAATGATCTTGGGAAACAATGTTGCCTAGGACAGTGTTTACCAACCTTTCCGGGTTGGCGGCCCAGCACAGTGGGGGGGAAGAGGGGATGGTGTTGTGAGGGCAGGCACGTACATATGCTCGCATACAGCTTTATTTGTGTGAACAGGGCTCAGCACCTGCCACTTGCATAAGTGGGGTTGTGTGCGCTGGCACCAGCCTGCCAATTACATGGGCCAGTTGTGAATAGGCAGCAACCCACATGCTCAGAAGGGATGTCCTTTAAGTTTTCAGAGTGTAAAGCAGGAGATTTGTACTTTCAGACTTGCAAGATGCTGTTGATGTAACCTTATAATAAAGGTAGAGTTATTACTCATAGTTGGGCTTCTTATCTGGACTGCAGCGCAACAGTAATTGAATAGCCCATTCACTTCAGCAATACATGTATTAAAATTGGAACAATTTTTCGGGAACAGAGAAACTTAATATGGTTCCTGCATACTGACATCCTGAGCAAAAGGTGGGATTGAAATCTGACACATACATGAATTAATAAAATTTTCTAGTGCGGTTGCCTGATCTAAATGTTACTTCTTTTACACTGAATAGTCAGTGTTAAAATTTGTTTGTCAGGGTTCCAAGTAACAGCCCGAATGAAATTAAAACTCCAAGGCCTGAGGCTTCCTCAAAGTATAGATTTATTAGGCATGTCATATTGGCATGGCTGGTGAAAACCCGACTCTGACTCTCCCCGGCTTTTCCCCACCCAACTCAAAATCCAGGTTCTCCCCCCCCCCCCCATTACACACAACCACCCCATGCCCCAATCAGGTAACAGTCCCAAACCCGGGTGACTGCCATCCATGCCCCAGCAGGTGCTGGTGAGAGTGTTCTTGATTACTAGAGAAAGAATGTTATTTTGGCTACATATTCACCAGCTATCTCTACTCCCCCTCCCTTTCCCACAGCTCTACCCAGACTTGCTGTGGAAACCCTGAAGATGTTCCAAGATGGCTCCAAGGTTGTCAGGCTGCCCCTTCTCAAGTGAAAAGAACATCCTGCAAAAAGGAAGGGAAAAGAAAACCACAAAGAATTAAACTTACCCCGCTTCAGCCTCCCCGACCTCCCCCCAGTGGCTCCTTAGGCTTCCCAGGATACAAGTCGTGAAACTCCTTGACTAATCTGTCCATTTTCACATCCCAACATTTAATCCAGGTGGGCTCAGACAAAGGGTAGCTTTTCCATTGGACCAAGTACTGCAGCCAACTCTGATGCAGGCGCGAATCCAAAATTTTCTTCACCTGATAGTGGGTCTCCCCCTACACTGCAATAGGTCTTGGGGCTGCCTGGTCAACTGCACTTAGCTGGGATCCTACCGCTGGTTTTAATAAGCTGCTATGAAAGACTGGATGCACTTTCCCCCATAAGCATGAGAGTCTAAGCTGTACAGTCATGGGGTTTATCACTTTTACTGTTGGAAATGGCCCCAGAAATTTAGTACCTAGCTTCCGACTTGGGTACTTCAATCTCAAATACTTTGTTGACAGATGCACTTTATCTCCAACCTGGAAAGGAAGTTGGGGGGAATGACACTTGTCAGCTTGCTTTTTATAGGTCCTCGCCGCTTCTACCAGGGCTCGCTTGGTATTTTCCTACCACCTCTTCAGGAAATCCATCCAGTCATTCAGGGATGTGGATGATGGTGTGGCTCCGTGGGCAGTTCCAGCAGGGGGACAAATTCCATGCCACTGGTGATCTGGAATGGAGTCAGGACTGTGCTGCTGTGCACAGTGTTGTTGTATGCTACCTCTGCGAAAGGTAGCAAGTCTGCCCAGTCGGACTGCTGATAGTCATTGTAGCATCTCAAGTACTGTTCCACCATGGCATTCGCTCTTTCTGGCGCCCCATTCATGCTCGGATGAAAGTTGAGCTGAGGCCCTGGGTGGACCCTATGGCCTTCAGGAATTTCCTCCAGAATTTCGCTGTAAATTTGACTCCCCTGTTGGAGATAATCTGGCAGGGAACACCATGCAGTCTATAAATCTGTTTTATAAACATCCTGGCCAACTTGGCAGAGGGCAGACCTGGGCAGGCAGTGAAGTGGGCTTGCTTTGAAAATAAGACAATCATGTCCAAATGACTGTGTTCCCGCCACTCTCAGGGAGTTTGACTATGAAAACCATGGCAATTTCCTCCACGGACAAGTTGGCTCTGCTACTTGTTGAAGGAGCCCAGGGGGCTTCCTTGGCCTCTTCTTCATGGCTGCGTAGATAGCTCATCTATTGGGGTGATCCACCCCGGATCACCCCAATGATGCCCTCAAAGTGATGTCCCAGTGCCTGGAGGCTGTGCGGATCTGGATGGGGAGGAACAGACTCAGGCTCAACCCATCCAAGACCGAGTGGCTGTGGTTTCCGACATCCCGGTATAGTCAGTTGGTGCCATCACTGACTATTGGGGGCGAGTCATTGGCCCCCACAGAGAGGGTTCGCAACTTGGGTGTCCTCCTGGACTCACAGCTGTCTTTAGAAGAGCACTTGACGGCTGTGGCCGGGAGGGCCTTTCATCAGGTTCGCCTGATTCGCCAGTTGCGTCCCTTTCTGAATCGGGACTCGTTAACCATGGTCATTCATGCCCTCGTCACTTCCCGCCTAGACTACTGCAATGGTCTCTACATGGGGCCTCCTTGAGGAGCATCCGGAGGCTCCAGCTGGTCCAGAATGCGGCGCGCGGGTGGTTATGGGAGCGACATGGCGCTCTCATGTGACACCCCTCCTGTGCGAGCTGCACTGGCTCCCGGTGGTCTTCCGGGTGCGCTTCAAGGTTTTGGTTACCACCTTTAGAGCGCTCCATGGCTTAGGACCAGGGTACCTGCGAGACCGCCTTCTGCCACCAGTAGCCTCTCACAGACCAGTACGCTCCCATAGAGAGGGACTTCTCAGGGTGCCGTCGGCCAAACAATGTCGGCTGGTGGCCCCCAGGGGGAGAACCTTCTCTGTGGGGGCACCTACCATTTGGAATGAGCTCCCCCCGGAGATACGGAACATCCCAGATCTGCGCGCTTTCTGCCGTGCCCTTAAAGCGTTCTTTTTCCAGCAGGCTGGCCTGGCCTAACCTCTTTTAAATGTTTTAAATTTTAAATTGGGTTTTAAATTGGTTTTAATTTGTTGTTTGGGGCCATAATATTTAATATATTTTAAATGTTTTTAATATTTGTATTACATGTATTTTATTTTGGCTGTTCACCGCCCTGAGTCCCTCGGGAGTAGGGCAGTATATTAATTAATTAATTAATTAAACAAACAAACAAACAAACAAAATAATCATCTCTTTACATAGTCCTCCACATCTGTCTTCATTTTTTGGCCACCAGAATTGTCGACTGGCTAGGTGCAGACTCTTTAGATAAGTGTCCGGCCAGTTTAGAGTCATGGCTGCGCTGTAGGACCTGGAGTAGGGACATTTATTTATTTATTTATTCGATTTATATGCCGCCCTTCTCCGGAGACTCAGGGCGGCTTACAATGTGTTAAGCAATAGCCGTCATACTTTTGTATATACCTGCTTAATAGGGCTTTTTGCCTCCCCCCCCCAAGCGGTGTTCTTTTTTATACAAAGTCAGCTTATTGCCCCCACAATCCGGGTTCTCAAACTCACATACAGTTTGTCCCTTTCCATGCTATCCCATCTTGAGTGTCAAGGCATCGTCTTGTCTTGAACCAAGGCTCTGTGGGGAGGACTCTCTTTAGTGCCACTGTCATCTGGTTGCCTCCAGTGGGTGGCTGTCATCAGGGCTGGCCTCAGATGGTGACTTGGGCCACTGGCTGGGAGATGGGAATGACAGAGTGGATGATCTCCTCTCAGTGACTGTTGAATTGTGGTTTTCTGGACAAGGCGTCAGTGAGCAGGTTCTTCCCTCCTGGGATATATTTTAATTCAAAATTGAACCATTTGAAGTACTGTGACTTGCTTGGGGGAGAGTTTTCGGGGTGTTTTTAGTTCCTCCAGGTTTTTGTGATCAGTCTAGACTTTGAAGGGCACTTTACTCCCCTCTAAGAAGTGTCGCCAGGTGAGGAGAGCTCAGCGGATGGCATAAGCTTCATTCTCCCAGACTGCCCAGTGTCTCTCAGTGTCGCTGAGTTTCTTGGAAGTGTAGGCACAGGGCCTTGGGGGTTCGCTTGTAGCAGAATCGCCACTACAGCCACATCGCTGCATCCACTTGGATCATGAACAGTTGCTCTGGGTCAGAGTGCCTGAGGATGGATTTCTCTGCGAATAGCCTTTTCAGGCTATGGGTTGACATGGCTTTGGCTCCCCCCGACACAGTTTTTAACAGTTCTTCAGTTTCATTGAAGATAAGAATGTCATCTAGGTAGACTGAGGGCCCCTTGTAAAGATGCTCATGCAGCACCTTGTTGAATAGCTGCATAAAAACTGAAGGCTCCTTGTAATCCAAAATCACTTTGTAATCACTTTGAACTGGGAAGCTGCCTAGCGGGGAATTGAAGGCTGTCTTCCACTTGTCTCCTTCTTTAATGCGGACCCTGTAGCACACTTCTCGCAGGTCTAGCTTGGTGAACACTTTCCCCTTTGCTAGGTGGGCTAGCATTTCCTTCATTAGGAGCGGGGGGGGAGGTGTTTTCCATGCAGATGGCATTGATCCCATGGAAATCCACATAGAGCCTCATCGACCCATCCTTCTTTTCTTTGAATAGCACAGAGATTGCGACTCTGGACTTGGCTGGCTGGATAAAGCTCCTCGCCAAATTGATGTCAATGTAGTTTCTTAGTTCGTCCATTTCTCTGGGGGTCATGGAGTACATCTTGGGCTTAGGGAGTTTAGCTCCTGGCACAAACACTATAGCTCAGTTGGTGAGGGGGAAGGGTATTGCAGTCTGAACATTTCAGCTAGGTACCTGTATTCTTTGGGGGGCAGCCAGGGGGTGCGCTGGCTGACCCTTTTTGTAAGGGTCCAGGTCATGGTACGGCTTCGTGTGATTAGTTTTCCCATTAGGGTGGGGTGGCAATGGGCCCATCCCTATTCTTAGCTTCCTATAGCCATCCCCCCACATGATGATGGGTGCCCACTTGTCCAACCAAGCCAGGCCCAGGATAATAGATTCAGTCATTTTTGGCACCACAACGAAGCGGATGAGCTCACAGTGGCGACCCATTTTCAGTCTCATTGGCTCGGCGATTAGCGTGGCTGGAGTGCCCCCTATTAATGTCCCATCAACTTGTTTGAAGTGTATGGGTGCGCTGTGGCACTGTGGCTATCCCTAATCTCTGGACTGTGGGCAGGCTAATCAGGTCTCTAGTGCAACCAGTGTCTAGGATGGCCTCTACATCCCCTTAGGTCTCAGTTCTGGACACCACTATCTGGGATTTTATGGCGAAGGGGTGGATGGCTTCGCTTACCATTGGGTCATCCCCGCTGTCATCAGTGCTGTCACCTGTGACATCAGGAGGGGCCTCAGCTGCTGGAATATCCTCACTCCCAGTTGGGGAGGGGAGACTTCTATGGCCTCCGGGTGAACTTCCCATTCTTGGCTGGTTTCCACAGGGTTTTCTTAGGCCTCGCTGCTGCTGGAGTCCTACTCTGAGGCAGCCGGAGTGAGGCATCTCTGCAATGGCGGGCTGGATTGGCCTACGGGCCCAGCTGGCAGGTTGACACCTGTCAATAGGGTAGATTGGGCCCACCACAGAAAACTCTGGCACGATCTGTGCTGAGTGGAACAAAGGGGAAACTCCACTCGGGGGTGTCATGTTCCCCTGGCTTGGGAAGGTTAATGTTGGCTGGGCCAGGACTATAACAGCCTGGCTGGCTAGAGGGTTCTGGCGCAGGCTGCCAATGCTCAGCTGGCCAAACTTCTCTGACAGTCCCTTGAGGTCTGGCTCTTTGGTAGCGGTTGGACTCCCCACTCCTGGGATTTGCTGAGGTCAGTGGACATCGTAGCTCTCCATTCAAAGATTGTGGTGTGCTCCGCCCACAGAGACCTTGCATTCCTAGAGCATTGGCTGGCTGGCAAATTGATCCTCAGCCTGGTATAGCTCCTATGTAGCTGGCCACTGTGTTGGTTTCCAACATGTTGGGATCGTGAAGGCACCACCAGAGCCATGTCTACATTGGGGGAGCTCATAAATTGGCTACCAAAGGACAGGTTCCTTGGGCCAGGCCCCCAGCTGGCACTCGAGCTCAGCGGCCGTTCACTCGGTCATCGAGGGGAAGCTGAGGCTCCCAGAACTGTCCCCAGTGAAACTGCTGGTTCTGGCAGTGGTTGAGTCCTTGTCTAGCACCTTCTTCTCCTTCATATTTCCACTGAATCTTCCCACTGCCCAGTAGATGGGGTAAGCGGTCAGAGCTCAGGACCCTGGACAGAGACCCCACGGACTCAGGGAGCTGTTGATGCTTTTAAAAAGAGAGGCGGGTTAATGTCAGTGTTCCACGTAACAACCTGAATGAAATCAAAACTTCAAGGCCTAAGGCTTTCTTAAAGTATAGATTTATTAGGCATGTCCTATTGACACAGCTGGTAAAAACCCGACTCTGACTCTCCCCAGCTTTTCCCCACCCAACTCAAAATCCAAGTTCTTCCCCCCATTACACAGAACCATCACATGCCCCAATCAGTCCCAGTCCCAAAACCAGATGACTCTCATCCATGGCCTGCCAGGTGCTGGTGAGAGTGTTCTTGGTTCCTAGAGAAAGAATGTTATTTTGGCTACATATTCCCCAGCTATCTCTACTCGCCCCTCCCTTTCCCATAGCTCTATCCAGCCTCGCTATGGCAACCCTGAAGAAGTTCCAGGGTTGACATGGTTATCTTAAAATGTTACCATTTTAAGTTCCTCTGCAGATATATTTTTGTCAGCTTTGTGTATTGTAAGTTTTATAAATAATATAAATAACTTTAATAAATAATTTACAAAATTTTCTTTGCATTTTTGATAAATATTTTTTTAAATATTTCTAAACAGATATTTGAGCCCTTATCAGTTTCCCCTCAAAATGTTTTTATAACACTGTCCTTTTTATTGAAATGCTTCTCAAATATGAAGAAAATTTCTAAACAGATTATTCAACAATAAATAAGGACTTCAGGACTTCGATGTGTATGCAGAGAATAGAGGCCTAAAGTACTGCAATATCATACGAGATCAGTAGCACAAGATCTCATGCTCCTCTGTACAAACGGAGGCCTGGACGAGATCTGCAGCAAAAGGCTTTACAAATGGAGTGCCTGAAACATTGAAGCTGTCCCTCTGTTTGCAAAGCCTTTTGCCATCTTTGCCAAAAGCTTTTGCTGAAGAGAACGCAACCCCTGGAGGGAGCGTGCATTGCTCCGGGGGCTCCATTCTCTTCAGCAAAAGCTTTGAGGAAAGGTGTTTCCTGGTGAAATCTGAGCCCTGGAGCGACACGCACTCCCTCTGGGGGCTCTGTTGTCTTTGGCAAAGGTCTCCTCAAGCCCTATAGGGTTCTTTGAAGCAACGTCCCATAGGCGCATAAACACTTTTCAGCCAGAGGCTGAAAGCTTCTGGGGATCATGATCTCTTGCGACTTCAGGCACCCATCCACTTTTGCAGAGAATGGGTGCCTGAAGTCTTGCAAGTTTAGGGCATCCAGAAGCTTCCAGTCTATGCATGAAAAGTGTTTGCACGGCAACTGGAGGTGGGAAGCCTTTGGAGGAGACTCACCGAGGCTGCCCACTGCTCCAGAAGTGTGAGGCAGCCTTGGTGAGTCAGAGAAGCCAAGCACAAGTGCGCTCATCCTGCTCTCCCTCTGCTCTTGCCACTTGCCAGGAACAGGCAGAGAAAGAGAAAGGCTGGAGAGGGATAGATCTTCACAAGGTAACTGACCGGGAGCGGCAGGATGCGGGGAGCAATTGTGACCCCAGGGGAGGGAGAATGAGGTATCTCAGTGGGTCAGGGGAGGCCTTGCATGATCTGAAGCAGGTGGCCTGTTCTGTTGTGGTCCGCTAGCAGCCTGCGGAGCTGGCAGCGGAGTCGGACAGTGAGGAAGCTGAGGAGGAACATGGGCCAGTCCTGGTGTCTGGGGAAGGCTCGGATGAGGGCTCTGCGTTGGAGGCAGAGATGGGGCTAGGGCCATCTGGGAGTTAAGTGCAGACTCCAGAGCTTCCAGAGTCGGACATCAGAGAGGCAGAGGAACAGGAGGAGCCTGTTCCTAGTGCGCGCATGTGCAGAGCTGCCAGAAGGCAATTAAACAAAAGGGACGACTCGGGAATAAGGCCTGGAGATGATTCTCCCCTCCCATAAGGCTTAAAAGAGGAGCAAAGTCAAGTGGGCCCTTTGCAGAAAAGCAACATTGTTAATTCTGTTCTCAGTCGACATCTCTGTTTGATCCATGTGGCTTTGACAAGTAGGTCTTTGGCAGCATGTCAAGGGAGATAAAGGTTGGTGATTATCCCGAAGGACTTTTTGCAACTAGTTGGGACTCAGCTGTGAATGAATGTAATTCACAGCTATTGCAATAAAAGAGGTTTTTGGGACTACTCATGTGTTTTAATGACTCAGAAAGCCTAGGTCACAATATGTTCTGTCACTAGGCCCCCATATGGCCTTCCCCAACCTGAGATACCTCATGTGCACTTAACAAGCCACACATTTGATTAGTGAATGCATGGGTGAAAGGACGGAGTGATCACATTCAAGTTACGTAATTTAGTCCTACGAATCCTTGGATTATGAATGAAATGGGCAGGCTCCATTACATTTGTAACTCGAGGGCTAGGTTTCATATAATTAAATGGTACAGTAAATTACTAAAGACTAAACATATTTATGTGCATTAATTTTAAAAAATGAAAAATCTTTCATATTTTTAGAGTACATAAACATGAACCCTAGAGGTATCTATACTACTTTTTTGGTTTCCTTTCAGCCCTTATATATATAAAACTACTCTGTACTCTGCTGTACTCTACTCTGTACTCTGTACTACTCTGTACTCTACTCTGTACTCTGCTACGAAACTATGTGATCAGGCTTGATAAATCAACACTTACAGCTAGAAAATTAATGAGTAATTACAATTGGCCTCGCCTCTCCCCTTCTCTCCTTCAACCTTGCCCCATAGAAGCCTCCCCTATCCTGTCCCTTTCTCTCCCTCAGGCTTGCCCCTCAGAAACATATCCTATCCCCTTCTCTCCCTGAGGCTTGCCCCACAGAAATGTCTCCTATCCCCTTCTCTCCCTCAGGTTAGCCCTACAGAAACATATCCTATCCCCTTCTGTCCTTCAGGCTTGCCCCATAGAAAAGTCCCCTATCCTATCCTATCCTATCCTATCCTATCCTATCCTATCCTATCCTATCCTATCC
>WNWU01000007.1:2414992-2443699 GCA_012654045.1 Ptyas mucosa | reverse complement strand
CCTATCCTATCCTATCCTATCCTATCCTATCCTATCCTATCCTATCCCCTTCTCTCCCTCAGGCTTGCCCCACAGAAGCCTCTCCTACCCTATCCCTTTCTCTCCCTTAGGCTTGCCTCACAGAAGCCTCTCCTGTCCTAGCCCCTACTCTCTTTCAGGGTTGCTACACAGAAGCCTCTCCTATCCTATCCTGTTCTTTCCAGAGTTATTTTCAGGTTGGGAGGGGGAGTAGAACGTCTAAATAACTAATATCAGAGCGTGTTAATAATAATAATATAAGAAATACTAATAATCTGATGGTCATTTTGAAAAATCCTTTCTTAGCAAGCACCTAGAAGCCAAGAGGAACATACGTTTCAAATTTCAAGTTTGTAAGCTTTATGGTTCTGGAGATTTCGTGATCGTGGCGTGAGTGGTTTTCGCTTATATATATATAGATTGGGTATAACTGAAATCCAGTTTTAGAGAGTCGATTAGCTGTTTCCAGGTCCGAGATGAAATGTCTATTTTTTCTATGGTACTCAGATTTGTCACAGAGAAGATAAGTAAAGAAACAGAGATACCACTTGTTATTGGTGCTCATCGATTTTGACTAAATATAATTATTAATTTTTGTGAAACTGCACAGATAGTGCATATATCTATTCTCATCTATCTTAAATCAATGGCAGCTGAGTTAATGATTTCATGGGTATTTGAATCTATATGTGAAATGGTACTTTCTATCTCTTTCCTTAAGATTGCAGGAAAAGACACAAAGGCTATGTATCTCATTCTTGTATTTATATATTTTGTATAGCATCTCTCAACTACAAAGCAAATCTTATTCTCTTCAAATAACTTTGCAACTCTGCATGGGTCCCACTCCATGCACATTGAAAGTGCATTGCTTCTTTAGTCCTAGTACTTAATAGGCCTAGTACTTCCTTCTTCCTCCTTTTATTTTTAAATTTAGGGAATACAGGTAGCTCTCACTTAGTTACCACAATTGGGAACAGCAACTCGATCACTGTGCTTATGATCTTTTTTCAGACTTCCTTTTTTTTTCAGTCTTGTGAAGGTCATAAATGTGATGATTGATCTTAAAGATACTTTTTCATCAATGTCATAATTGCAGTCATTAAGAGCCAATCATTAAACAAGGATTACCTCTATAGAAAAGCTAATAGTATCTCTGTGTTGGCAATTTTTCAAACTCTATTTTTTTAGAATTTAAAGAAAATCCAAATTCTTATTTCAGTATTTTATATATAAAATTGAACATAATTATTTTAATCAATGCTTTCTCTTATCTAAAAAGGAATCTTTTATTCTTTAGACATTTTTTGTCTCTCCCCATTCCTATGTAATAATGTTTAGGAGTCTTTCCTTTCTTTTGGAGAGCATTTATACTACTGAAAGAAAGGAAAATTGTTGTCTATTAAACAGTCTTACTATTTTTAATAGATCTGGCACTCGATTTGAGTTCTTACATTCTGATGCCTTATAACATTACTAAATTTGGAGAGCTATTCATAAGTGCAGAAGAAAGGCACATTACAGATGTAAAAATGACTATAAGCAGACCATTTCTGAAGTGACAATTTCTACGTTTTATATTATTTAAAAAAATCCTTTTAAAATGTGCTCCACCCCTGTCTTATATGTCATGCTGTCTGTTGTTTCAGAATTGGGAGTTATTCTTAAAAACCCAAGGCAATCAAATAATAATATGTCAAGGCCAATATTTTCTTTGTTTTCTCCTCTGCAATATATAAATTATTCACAATCTGAAAATGAAGGACTGATTGGGCCTCTGATATCAATATCACTCCCTGACATGGCTTCTTGCACTTGTTTTGTAGCCAGTGCTTGGAACAGAGAACTATTGACCCTACCGCCCTGCTTTTTATTGTAAATAATTATACAGAATTTCAATCAAATGCTCAAAATATATCACAGGGGTATTGCAATCATTTTGCAACTGTAGGGTGGGTTACATTTCATTCCATTTCATACTTCAGGGCATTAATCACTAAGCTACACCAGATCTTATTTAATATGAAACCTAAAATGTTTGAGGTGCAAATTAAAAGAAAAGCTTCATAAGGAATAAAAAAGAAAGCACTACATAATCTTTAGGAATTATTTTTTGACATCTGGCATAGTATATAACGTCAATCCATAATTGTCAAAAGCATAAGCTAATTATATAAAGCAAGCCAAAATTGACTGATTGACCTAAATCTGTTTTCTTCATAACAATAATGTAGTTTTGAATAATATGTCTGCATTTCTATCCTACTGGGGGAATGGAAAAGAAATTGTTTCTGAATTCTAGAAGTTTCTTGATTTTAATTCTTAGCAGCACTCTGGCAGTCCAGCAACATGAATACTAAGTAAATGTCAAGAAATTATACTGTATATTATTTACTCATACATTACTTTTGTATAATATATTCATACATTAATTTAATATGTTAATAGGAATAATATCTGTGCAGAATAAAACAGAATTGAATTCAATTAAACAAATTGATATCATTGTAGACATTTCAAATTGAGTTTTTTCAGATTTTTCTTACATTTTTCCAAGATTACATTTTGAAAATAACTGTAAAATTAATTATCTAAGTTACATAAAATGTGAAATTTGTGGGTATTATATCTGCTCTTGATATGCTTGTTATGAACTAATAAATGTATAAAAACATCTTTTAAAAATATTTTTAAAATTTAAAACTTTTTTAAAAATTCACATGAGAAAAAAGATTGGAATTTTTTTGTTATTTTGGTGTTACACCAATAATGAAATTAGTATATTGGGAGGAAAGTAGAAAGTTTATTTTGACAAATATAAAGTCTTATACTTGGTTTGGAAAGTTGTATTGATCACTTATTTTTAAGCAATTTTTGTTGTTGCTGCTGCTGCTGTTATTATTTAGATAATGTATATATTTTGGGGTTTTGGTCTTTTTGTTCCTTTTTTTGTTATTTTTAAAAAATCGTGTGAAATGTAAAACTGAATAATTGTGAATGGATTTCAAGAAATAGATAAAATCCAAATAGTGTGGAATGAGTATGATTAAATGTGCCTCATTATAAGTGTATAAAGGTGTGATGTAAAAGCAAGTGAACCATTGCTTCAGGAACAGTACTGATTGTTTTGATGAATTGGATTGTGGACTGTGAGCTTTCTGTTTTTTAATGATGGTTTTTATTATATGATTTTATGTTGTTTTCTTTTTCTTATTATTATATTTGTTTTAATTAAATGTAAGCCACCCAGAGTTATGAGATGGGCTGCTAAATAAATTTGTTAAATAATATAAATAAAAATGATAAGTGTAAATTAAATGATATCAGATCCAATAGATCTGAGCTTAAGCAGGAATTGGGAAAATAAATATAGGCAGTTCTCAACATACAACTGTCCATTTAGTGACTGTTCAAAGTTATAACAGCACTGAAAAAATTGACTTATGATCATTTTTTACAGCATTCCTGTGATCATGTGATCAAAATTCAGATGCTTGGCAACTGACTCATATTTATGACGGTTGCAGTGTTCCAGAGTCATGTGATCACCTTTTGCTACCTTCTGATGAGCAAATGGAGAATCTGGATTCACTTAACAACTGTGTTACCAATTTAACGGCAATGTTTCACTTAACAAATGTGGCAAGATAGGTTGTAAAATGGGACAAAACTCATTTAACAAATGTCTCACTTAGCAGCATAAATGTTGGGCTGAATTGTGGTTGTAAGTCGAGGACTATCTGTAAAACTATATTGAGATAATATCTTTTATCAAGCCAATTAAAGATGCACAAAGTTGATAAATTCCTGGATGAAGTCAAACTACATAGGTTTTTGTAACGAATGTAACAAATATGTTGTAGTGCTGTGTAAACATTTTTATATGGGTTTATTGAAAGTTCACAAACATAAAAACTGATTTAGGGATGATGTTACAATTGTACCGAACTTAAACCTGTTTTAAAAAAAGAAAAGACAGATAAAATTTCAGTCAGTTACCTGATGTTACACTTACATACCCAAGGTAATTATTAACAAAAAAATAAACTAACTCTAACAAAATATTTGCCCGAGAAATCACTGAAAATCTCTAAATCAAGAAACAGAGGTATATTTTTCTTCTCTAATACTATAAGTCATTGCATCATTTTATGTACAAACCTCAGCAGGAAAATACAAAAGCAATGACCCAGTAATACTGGGAGGACTGTAAATTCTGAGCAATAATGGAGTACCTTTTATCCTTATAGAATAGGACATGTTTTTTAATTCTCAGCTAGCTGCAAGAAATTTTACAATTAGGTGTTTCCCTAAAAGTTACAATGGTATTGTCTTAGGGAAGTCATTACAGATTTACAGTATAGGACAGTGATGGCTAACCTTTTCCGGACTGAGTTCCCAAAGCGCATGTGTGCAAATGTGCGTGTGGCCAAACTCCCAAAATGCAGTGTGCATATGGCCCTTGCACATGTGCCCTGCCCCCACACATACATGTGCGAGCCCCATGCACACACCCCACCCCCGCACATGCACGGCAGAGACCTGAAGATCAGCTGGCTGGCGAGAGGTGCTTGCACATGCACTGCGGAGCTGAACTGAGGCGACAGCTCACGTGCCATCAGAGAGGGCACTGTGTGCCACCTCTGGCACGTGTACCATAGGTTCACGATCACGGGTATAGGAGCTGTTCTGCAGGTAGGTGTTATGTTGGAAACATAATCAACTGACTTTAGGAAACAGTTGCTTCTGTGCAGATTAAAATAGCTTGGAACCAATGAAAAATAAATGGAGGCTCTGGTCTTCTCTAAGACCAGAGTCCTGTGGAATTGTGATCCCTAACTATCAGAAGACAATTCAAATAGAATTGATAAAAATGCATAAATATGAAAAGGGTCAATCCCAAATAAACAAATAGATAATAATCTGGGGTTAGAATCTAAAATATAGTATAGCAGTTAGCATCAAGTGTATTTCCATTGTTTTCCTTGCCTTGTACTATACTTACTCTATGATTAATTTAATTATAACTTAGTCCTGGAAGACGTCTTTTACTTTGGATCTTCAGGGCTGCCACATTTAGTGCTGTGGGAAACTGGGAGGGGGGATTGTATGGAGTGAAGAGATAACTAGCCATAATGACATTCTTTTCTTTGAGAGTCAAGGACATCCTGCCCTGCACCTGGAGTGGGATGACTGGGAGTCATTTCCAGTTGGGACAGTCCATTGATTGGACCATGTGATGGACATGTGGGTGTAGGAAAAGGGACTTGGATTTCCTTCTGGGTGGGGAAAACCTGGAAGCTTTCAGATTCGTGTTTTCCCAGATGTGCCAATATGACATATCTAATAAAATGGAACTTTGAGGAACTTCTGGCCTCGGAGTCTTCTTTCAATGGGGTTGTTACTTGGAACCCTGACATTAATCCGAATCTGTTTTAAAATTTCAACCAGCTCCGCGAATCCCGGGGTGCTGTCCGGGGTCATGAGCCCTGAGCACCGACCTGACACTGGGTGGCATGAAGATGGAGGAAGATATGGCAGAGGACAAAGAAGGAGCTAGTTCAATGGTCCACATCAAAACCCTCTACTCTCCTTCCGAAGCTGTGGTGAAGGCAGTGGAGGCCGCCAAAGCGGAGCTCCAACAGGGTGCCCAGCCGAAAGAGCCAGTGCCTTGGCAAGCCACTCAACTGGACCCTTCTCTGTGGGGCAAAGCCGCAGGAGTTGTGCCATCCCAGGAAATGTTGACTAGGATGATGCTGCAGGAACAGCAGATGGGAGGAGGCCAAGTGAAGCAGACCCAAGCCCTCAAGTGGAGAGCATCGGGATTGGCTAATCTCAGTGACTCCCAAAAAATGGAGCTTCCTACCACTGTCACGTAGCCAATCGCTAGCGGGCCTACCAGAGCAGTTTGGCCAGCTGGTCCAACCGGATGGACCTTGGCTCGGCCCATCTTTCCGGGCCAGGGGACCGCAGTGGCACCGAGTGGAACATTGACCTCCTTTCACTCGGCACAAAGTGGATTGCACCATAGCCTCACATGTCGGGCCCGGTCTACCGGAATGGCAACCCATGCTGGATTCGGAGCAACGCCGCAGCAAGGCCCACTGAGCCAATCCAGCCCAGCACTACTAGGACCACAGTTGGGACTGTTGAGATCCAGCCCCACACCTCAGCAGCTAGTCATGTTGCCTCCAGCCAACCAGATTCTCCCTGGCTGGGCTTTCTACCAATGGAGCTGGTATCCATTGGTACAATACCAATGGATACCAGCTCTGGTCCTGCAGCCGGCGCCAGCTCCACAACCAGCACTGATCCCATTGCCTGTTCCAGCCCCACCACTGGTACAGCTGCCGATACCAGCTCAGCAGCCCGCGCCAGCCACACAGCCGGCCCCACCAGCCTCTCCTCATCTGCAATTTAGACCAACATTTGACGGAACTCCAGGGAGGCTGGCCTACTTCCTCAATTTGGTCTGGTTCTACATTGATCGCTATGGGGACCAATATCAGACCAATCGCGACCTGATTTTGGCAATTGCCGATGACATGAATGAAGGAGAGGTGGCAGAGTGGATAGTTGAGCTACATGATGAGGGTGCCCCAGAGCTAGATGATGCGAACAAGTTCATCCAACTGCTCAGGGGTCGGTTGGGCCAACCTCCCAAGGAATTGATGTGGGAGTTCCGAAGACTGGCCAGAAACCTGAGGGACTGGCCTGAGCGCCTCCTCGTTTACCACTTCAAAAAGGCCTTTGACCCAGACCTCAGACAAGCTTGCAGTATCAGGGGAGCTCTGGAGCGTATACAAGCCTGGTACAACACAGCAGTGGCCATGGATCTGAAAATCCAACCCAATAGGAAACTGACTGCAGAAAAACCAGCAAGAAGGCCCCTGGGCCGCCAAACTCTGGCTAAGGCACCCAATGTGCCACAACCCACACCGTCGAATGCTACCGGTGTGAACAGCACATGCACAGAACATCCAAATGCCTGGCCCCTGCCCCAATCCCTCAAGTCCAGAACCCTTCTGGCCCCGGGGCAAGGAGAACCGCACAGAAGCCACTGGATAAAGGGAAAATTGCCAAGCCGGCTGTCGAAGTTTCTCTCCTTCCAACTGGGGATGAGGAAACTCCAGCCAGAGAAACCCTTCCAGGCTCCGCTGACGGGAGGAGCGGTGAAGATGACCCTATGGTAAATGAAGCCATCTACCCCTTCATTATCAAAACCTGGATTGTAGTGCTGGAAATGGGGGCCCAGGGAGAGGTAGAAACCATCAAAGACACAGGCTAAACCAGATGCCTGATCAGCCTGCCCATAGTCCAACAGCTAGGGATAGGCACAAAGCTCCTGGCGCATCCCATCCGCATTTAGCAGGTCAGTGGGACACTAATAGGCAGAGCCCCTGCCACGTTGATCACAGAGCTTGTTAGGCTGGAGATGGGCCACCAACGAGAATTCATCCAATACGTCATAGCTCCAAAAATGCCTGAATCAATCATATTTGGCCTTGCGTAATTAGACAAATGGGGACCAACCATCACGTGGGAAGACAGCTACCGAAAACTAAGGATAGGCATCGGACCGCTCAAGCCAGACCATTGCCAAAAGGCCATAAACCCCAGCAGCCTTAGCAAGCCCAAAACCACAGCCACCTGACAGCCCACAGATGCCAAGGGAATACCAAGAGCTGTCAGGAGTCTTCACTGAGGAAGATTGCAACTTCCTCCTCCCTCACCGTCCAACAGACTGTGTGATCAAATTCATACTGGGAGCCAAGCTGCCTAAACCAAAGATGTACTCCATGACACTGAAAGAGATGGAGGAATTAAAGAAGTATATCAGTGCAAACTTAGCGAGGGGTTTTATCCAGCCCACAAAATCCAGAGTGGCAGCTCCAGTGCTATTTAAAGAAAAAAAAAGATGTGGGGTGAGGTTTTGTATGGATTTTTGTGGAATTAATGCCGTGTGTGTGGAGAACCCCTACCCCTTCCCATCATGAAAGACATGCTAAAGGCAAAGCGTCCAGCAAGCTGAACTTGAGAGAAGCCTCTTACCACATACAGATCAAAGAACGAGACAAATAGAAGACCGCCTTGGCAGCTTCCAATTCAAAGTCATGCCATTTGGCCTGCAAGGGCCTCTCGTAGTTTTTATGCAACTGATAAATGAGGTGCTACACAAGCACCTATACAAGGGAGTCCTAGTTTACCTAGATGACATTCTTATATTCAGCGAAGTTCTCGAGCATGTAAAGATAGTGCAGCAAGTGCTGAAAAAACTCATGGCCCCCGAAGCTCTACACACAGCTGTCAAAATGTGAATTCCATAAAACCTCCCTAGATTACCAAGGCTACTGAATATAGAGCAGAGGGGTGGAAATGGACCCAGGGAAAGTGAAAGCGGTGCTAGACTGGCAACCCCCACACACCCACAAACAGCTCCAAAGCTTCCTGGGTTTTGCAAATTTTTACAGGCAATTCATCCCAGCATTCACAGAAGTTGCCTTGCCCTTAACAGAACTTTTGAAAACAGGGCCTCCTCCTGCGAAACCATGACCGAGTCAGCTGCTCGCCTGGTGGATGGACTGTCAAAAAGCCTTTGAGAAATTAAAATGACTATTTGCTGAGGAGCTGATCCTCCAGCACCCAGACCCCAAGAGACAATTCATCGTCCAAGTTGACACTAGTTATGTAGTAGTGGCAGCCATGCTTCTACAGAAGGACCCACAAGGACGACTCCTGCCCTGTGCCTATGTATCCAAGAAGCTCACTGACACAGAGAGGAGGTGGGCAGTCTGGGAGAAGGAAGCTTACACAGTCCACTGGGCCCTCCTCTCCTGGAGACATTTTCTTGAAGGGAGCAAAGTGCCTTTCGAGGTCTGGACTGATCACAAAAACCTCTAAGCCCTGAAAACTCCCAGAAAACTATCTCCCAAACAAATCCATTGGATACAATACTTTAGGTGGTTCAACTTCGAGCTGAAATACATTCTGGCCTC
The DNA here is from genome assembly GCA_012654045.1 of Ptyas mucosa. NCBI lineage: Eukaryota > Metazoa > Chordata > Lepidosauria > Squamata > Colubridae > Ptyas > Ptyas mucosa. The sequence continues at coordinate 2,434,685 of WNWU01000007.1, read as the reverse complement.
GGAGTCTTCTTTCATTGGGGGTGTTATTTGGAACCCTGACAGATTAATTAATAGCAATAGTAATAACTTAATTTCTACTGGAACGGCAGTGGCACAGTGAGTAGAATGTAGTATTGCAGAAGCTCAATTCTTGACCGTCTATCCTTCTGATGTTGCTAAAATGAGGATCCTGATTGTTGGGAACAATATGCTGACATTTGTAATCCATTCAAATGGTTTACAAATGTCAGCATAGTGCCCCCAACAATCTGGGAGTGCTGTACAGAATGCTGTAAAACACTATGGAGCACTATATACTGTAAATCTTATAAGTGCTATTGCTATGTTAGAGTGATATTAATTCCATGTTACAGTTCTGATTTTCCTGAAAGAGGTTGATTATAGACCGAGTTTTTTGATTTGGCAGCTATAACCTTGCAAATGCATCTTCTTCAATCCGAACTGACCCATGGAACATACGTATTTCAGAAGTTGTTCAGAAAATGTTGCTAGTAATCCTTTTGTGGAATCTGTAGTGTGGAGACCCATAGGTTCTGCTTTTTGATGGCACTAATAATTTTATGAAATGGGGTCCTGGAAGAGATCAAGTTGATCCAGAAGTTTCAGCCTTCTGGAACCTTTGAAAACTGAGTTATTCCACATACTACAGTGAAAGGACATCTACTACTGCAAGATATACTTATGTTTTAAGATTTATGATTTTAATTATAATTTTAACCTTCAATGTTTTTAAAATATACACTATTGTATTTTGCATTAATTACTGTAATTGCTAAAAACCTCATCACTTATGGCAGGTATGATAAATAAAATCCTAAATCATTAATATAATGTGAAGTTGAGAAGGCAAAAGAGATTTGGTAATATTGGAGAAATCCCCAGTCAAAAAATTCAATAAATTCCTGAAAGGAAAAAATAGACTTAGTTTTCACATAAATAGAACAAACTAAACTCATATTTCTAAATAGAGATAACACGCCATCTTAATATATTTGAACTACCAATTTATAACTCTATAGGCTTTTAAAAGAAAGGTAGGATTACTTTTGTGGCCATTAGAAACATGACTGGAATTTATTAATGTAATCTTCTGAAATAAATCTGGCTTTTCTAGAATCAGGCTCGAACCAGATTCCAATTTGATTCTTTTCTGTCTTCATTTGGAACATATACAGACACTTAATTGCTTTAAATGAAGCCACAGGAGATTAAAACCAGGCAAATATCCTGGAATACAGACAGAAGCTTTAGTCTCTTTTGAGTAATATTCTTGGAGGTAGTACAATTCCTGACATGGCAACAATCCAGAATAATTGTTATCCCAAAACTTAATAAATATCCCTAAATCTAAAGTTCACTTGTCTAGTTGCTTTGTTAAATCAAGATGCTAAGCTCATGATAAAACCTCCAACAAGATAAATTAATCTATTCATTTCACTTATCTCTTTCTGCTAAAACAACATTCACACAAATTTTATTGAAGCTTTCATTAACTAAACAAATTTAAAAATTATTACATTCTAGGTACTGGAAAGATAATAGATGAAGAGCTTTTTTAGCACACATGCAGCTATTTTGTCCAATAGTAGCAGATTTGTAGAACCTGTTTTTTTTATAAAATTGCTGACAAGAGTGATTTATTACAAAATGTAGTAGATTTAACTTTTCTGTATTTTCAGTGATACAAACGAGGCACTTAAGATTTTTTTAGCAGCTACATGCTTAGATAATAAATTTTGGAAAATAATATATCATTTGCAAATTCTTGTTAATTGTTTTATTGTTTATTGTCTATAATACAGACTCATCATCTCATGAACAATCCAATTTAAATTCTGGACAAGTGCTATTTGTATGAATAAATGAACACTAAAATACTTTAGCTTTCCCCCTGGAGATTTTCCTTCTGCTTGTTTCACTCTGTAAAATAAAAATATAGTATCAAAATAATTGAATTCCTTAAACAGAAAAAAATACTGTTTATAGAAGATGCTTATGGTTGTAACTTTCAGTTGTTGTAAGAATGAAGTTAAAAAACATTAGAGACATTATCTAAAATATTATCTATGTTATTCTGACACAAAGAGAACACTGTCATAATGTTGACAACTTATCTAGAACAAAGAAAATATTATTTTAGATTGTTGGTAATATGCTATTCATAGCTATTATGTTAGCCCTGGGTTCTTTCTCAGAAGAGGATGTAGTGATATCATGAGATGAGAATAGATGCCTGTTTCAGCGCACAGCTCATTTAGGGATAAAAGTTGAAGTAGAATCAGGCCTTGCAATATTCTTAGACAAACAGTTCCAAGCCTAATGAGTGCCTCTCTACTGAGTGAAGGAACAGAGGGCTAATCATAGGGTCAGGCATCTGAGACAAGTAGCCTCCTTGAAAGTCAAAACCATGTTGAGTTCCAGCTCAACCTGACAGAAGTAGGTTGCTGTGAACTACTCTATGTAGGCCAATATGAAAGACTGAAATGGTTATTAGAGCCAATGTTCATTTCATCCTACATTGAATTCCCATATTCAACAATATTAATGTGATCTAGTGTTTGGATATATCAAGCTGCCTAGATATAGTGATTCATAGCCTGACCCCTTATGCAGTACAGCACTTTTTGACTTTCGATCATAAAATGACTGGCATAATTCTCTGGCCTCTAGTGCAAGTATTGCCTTATTATTCACTTAATTCAATATATAAGAATTGCCTCTCTCTTGGCACCTTTATGGGACAAAACAGTAAACTACGAAAAATAGGTAAGTTTTGATAATATAAATTGAGATATTAGTTCATCCAGAAGAGATTTTTTTGTGTTTGTGTGCATTCTCTTTTACTTTTTTACATATTCTCAATTCATAAGCATTAAATTCCAATGAGATTGTTCACATTTGTCACTTCCATAATATATTTGTATCTGAAACATGAATAGTATTTAAGTGACATATCCAGTTATTTCAGTTGGTGAACTTTTGTTAATAAATGTTAAATTTTTCAAAGGTTCAGAAAACATGTATCCTGCTCTTAGTTATATGCTGAAAGAGTCATCATATACATTGATTAAAAATAAATCAATTAGTAAATTTTAAAGACATGATGACACTGGTATGTGGAGTAATCACCTCTCAAAAATGGATCAATCCAATTTTAAACATTTTGGTTATTATAAAACTTCTATCTCAAGCTATTAAATTCTTCAACAAAGAAGTATTGTGTTTAAAGATTGCTGCTTTAGAATAGATATTAGAAGATTGCTTGTAGGATGGCATATAGTAATTGAGTTTGTGTGAATAATTTGAAAAAAATATTGTTTAAAATGCACAGAAGAATGCCCTCTAATTAGGAAAATAGAAAAGTTGGATTGAGTGGATAATAGCTTTCAGCAGATGGAAAACCTTTGGAGAACAACAGAGGACATTAGCACTGAACGACCACTGTGATAGGCAAAAATTTAACTGGGATTTAGTTAAAATTTAGTTGGGATTGTTAAGTATAATATGTATATTTTATGTATGTTTTAAAAAGGGAAAGTGAGTAGAATCTTTTAATGGAAAGAATTCGTATTATGTCTACTACTGGCAACATTATTTTATAATTGAGGACATTTCCAAGATAAGGGTGTGATTTTAGAAGTACGTAGGCTAGGACAAAGGAATCAACAGTTCATAAGCAATTTTATGCTGCATTTATATGGACCAATATATAGTTATATTTTGGACAGCTCCACAAGTGGAAGGAAGCACCTTAATCATTTATTTTATTTTTTTGCTATTGACAAGGCAGTTTTTCAGCTAGAAACTTTTAAAAACCTCATGTTTATAAGCAGTGCATTTTGACTGCTTGTTTAATATACCGTATATACTCGTGCATAAGCCGACCCGCATATAAGCTGACCCCCCCCCCCAATTTTACCCCCAAAAAGTGGGAAAACTTGTTGACTCGCGTATAAGCCGGGGGTGGAAAATGCAGCGGCTACTGGTAAATTTCAAAATAAAAAAAGACTGGTCAAAAGTGCGAGGACCTGTCAGAAATCACTTTTTTCAGCCCTCTGGGTAGTCCTTTTGTGCACATGGACTACTCAGAGGGCTGAAAAAGTAAATTTTGGTCCTCGCACTTGTGACCAGTCCTCAAACTTACGACTGTCCTCACATTTTACGTTTTTGCCCTATCTTGTCACCATGGTGAAGAGAAGCAGTTGTGAAATGAGTGACATGGTTTTAAGAATGCTGCACGGGCATAAATGTGAGGATGGTCATAAGTGTGAGGACCAGTCAGAAGTTCAAGGACTGGTCACAAGTGCGAGGACCAGTCAAAAATAACTTTTTCAGCCCTCTGAGTAGTCCATGTGCATAAAAGGAGTCCATGTGCATAAAAGGAGAGGGAGGAAGAGAGGAGGAGAAGAAGAAAGGAAGAGGAAGTAGGGAGGAAAAGAAGGGGGGGAAAGAAAGTAAGAAGGAAAGAAAAGAGGTGGTAGGTTTGAGGAGAAAGATTGCTGTACAATAAAAAAGATGAAAGGGAAGAAAACCAACCCCAAACACATATAAAGATATTAAGATAAAGAATGAATTATTAAACTTTAAAGAATAAAAGAGAACAAATATGAATAAATAGCAATAATTAGAAACACACATACAAACATACAATGTATTTTCTTTGAACAGAATATTTGGCCGGTTCACAAATTTAAACAGTGTTTAGTCATTTCACTTAAATTTACAGTTTCTATATTTCCTTTTTGCCATATTTATTCCTCATCTATTTTTTAAAAAAACCAATATTACCCTTCATCCTCATCTCTAATCTTAATCAAATTCATTTTTCACTTCTATTCTATATTATACCCCTTCCCATTGTCATCTATTTTTATATCAATCCTCACATTGCTTAATTATGTAATATTACAGTTGTTTAATACAAATTCAACATTTTAATATAAATCAATTAGTTATATAACTATCTTTTTTGTATATTAATCAATATGAACTTGAATATTCCAATTATTTCCATGCAATCCAATTTCTTACAAATCCATTAATTATATTTACCAATAATAATAAACCAAATAATTTCCCCCAATATTCTTCCAAACCACAACTTAACCATTTCTGCTTTCAACACAATATACAATTAATAATATCTCAATTATTACAATTCCCTATTTAAATAGAGCTTTTTTTTCTTTTGTGTTTTAAAATCTTGAACTCCCCTCTTTTGCCATTTGCCATAAATTTCCCATTGTTTGCACCAACCTTTTTTGATGAGGAAAAAGAAAAGAAATCTGCCTTAGCAAACAGCAAAGCCAACAAGCTGTTTTAGTTTCGCTTTTGGTTTCAGCACAAGGAGAAAAAAAAATGTGCTCTTTGCAGCAGGCACCTTTTTGCAGCCGGCACCGATCTTCTCATTTGTTTTCTTTTAACCCTGATCAGCTGTAGGGGGGGCCTTTGAAGCCCCGTGGCAAGAATTTAAAGGTTTTTTTTTTCCTCTAGCAATCAGCTGGAACTCAGGAGGCAGTCCCAATAGATTGGGAGTGGGCGGCGTAAGCAAACCCCATTCTCCTGCTGTTTCCTAGCTTGTGTCATGCCCGACTGGCACAACACTGACTGGATGGGACGAGCCAGCCACTGCCCCGTCCGTGGTGGTGGGGAGCACAGGGTGCAGGCGGTGCGGAAAGCCGTCGGGAGTAGGACGGGAAGCTGCAATTGAGCGATGGGTGGAAACCTGGAAGGAACCGCTACAGCTGGAAGGGGACGGGGCGACATAATAAAATGCGCTACGAGGCGGATGCTCGTAGCGCCAATTTTGAAAGGGTTTGGCTTGGCGTTATCGCATATCTGACGAAGCATTAAACCAGCATTACACCCCACTCTGATGTGTCCGGCTGTGTTTTCCTGCTGTTTCCGTGCTGTGCGGGATAAGGAGCTGAGAGCTTGCAGGGAAAAAGTCATTTTTTTCGTGACCCGCGTATAAGCCTAGGGGGCGTTTTTCAGCCTGAAAAACGGGCTGAAAAATTCAGCTTATACGCGAGTATATACGGTAATACAAATATTTAATTTCAAGAAAATTGGTTCCTACAGAATTAGTTTCAAAATTTCCATGCATTATTCTCAGAGGCTTATTGTACTGCTTATATTATGTCCTTCATTGCTACTTCAAGCAAAGTGAACTCTGAAATATATTTCTCTTCAAGTTTAATTGTATGCTAATTCAACTTTGTTTCTAAATGTGTGTGTGTGTGTGTGTACACACACACACACACGCACACACAGTATTTTTTTCGGAATATAAGATGCACTGTCCCCCCCAAAAGAGGGTGAAAATTTGGGTGCATCTTATACACCAAATGTAGCCCCAGCTAACTACTGGCCCCCACCCTTTGGCCTGTGCCTGCCAGCAATTTACCTCCTTGCAGCACGCAGCCAACAGCCCGTTTCAGCTTCAACACAGCCTGATTAGCACAAGCAGTTGATTGTCGGTTGGATTGGCCTCTGGACCATCAGCTGTTTCAGGCTGCAGGGATTGCCATTGCCTATTGCCGTGCAGGCCTCCACTGCTTGCTGCAAGGAGGAAAATTGCTGAGAGGCAGATTTTTTTTTCTTGTGCTGAAAATGAAAATGAAACTAAAGCAGGCTGTTTGCTGTTTGCTGCAATGAGGCAAATTGCTGGGAGGCAAAGCAGATTTTTTTCTTTTTTTTATATAGTAAAGTTTTTTTTATTTTTTAAACACTCAAACAGACATACAGTACATCTTTTCTGAAGAGAATATTGGCCCGGTTTTAAATTTATACAAATTTTTGTTCATCTTTAACACAATTTTATATATAATTTTTCTCATATCATTTATTTTCTCTAATTTTAAGAAACTGATATTACCCTTCATCTTAACCTCATCCTAATATAGTTCATTTTTTCTCTACCCTCCTTAAAATTTGAACCCCTAAATTTGAATTCACGTAACATAATACAATCCCCAATTATTACCTCAAATTCTCTTATTCATCTCCAATATTTCTTTTATCAACTATTCCAAATAATACATTTCAATTAAGCATATTCAATAAAAAATAAATTATCAATCTTACTCCAATACCTCTACATTTAGATTCATATAACATAATACAATTCCCAATTATTTTCTTAAATTTTCTTTTTCCAATCTCATAGTTTTTTCTTTATCAATTGTCCCAAATAGTACACTTCAACATTTTTATCAAAAACTAGTTAAATATATCTAAGTAATTTGTAATTTAAAAATATTCCAATTATTACATTCATCATACATCCATATATTTTAAACTCACTTCATTAAAAATGCAGTTCATTTCTATGTATTGACTTAAGTAATTCATTATTTAGCATTAATCCAATTATCATAATTTTACTAATTAATTAGCCATATTCCATAAAAAATCAATTCAATATCAATCTTACTCCAATATCCCTAAATTTATAACATAATACAATTCTCAGTTATTTTCTTAAATTCTTTTGTTCCAATCTCAAATATATTTTTCTTTGTCAATTATTCCAAATAGTACACTTCAATATTTTTATAACATTTTTATGAGATTTTTATATCATTTTTATAGAGACCAGTTAAATATATCTAATTAATTCATAATATTATTTCAGCTTTCTGGTTTTCTTTAGTTAAATACTAAATATATAATTAAGGATATTTCATTTATTACAGTCCCCTTCATTAATTAAAAATATTCTAATTATTCATATATCTATATAGCTTTAAAATCACTTCATTACGTATAGGCCCAAGGCCTGGGGAAAGGGAGAACGGCCGGGAGACGGGGCTGGGTGTGATGAGTGATGTCGAGTTGACCACACTCACCCAGTCACATGCCTACCCAGCCATGCCTACCCAGCCAGTATTAGGGCAGAGAACCGGTTGTTAAATTATTTGAATCCCATCACTGATCTATAGGCTGTCAAATTGCTTCATAAGGATATGTTAGTCTTCAGACAACAATTGTCTGTTATGGAGCATTCTAATTCAAGGAGATGTTGGACTGTCAACTTTGCAGAAGTGCTATAGAAATAGTGGCTAGTGGTATTTCCACATCAAATAAATACTGATTTCTTATGAGAAAAATAATACTGCTGAGTACAAGGGTAGATATATGTTTGCTAATAAGACATTTTATCAGAAAGGGTTCTAAATTATTATTCTGAACTGTATGATCAGACACTCAAGGGAATAGCCTTTTTTGCTGGATTAAATTAGCTATAATTTAAGATAGGGATGGATGGATGGATGGATGGATGGAAGGATAGACAGGGTTAGTATTAGATATTGCTACCAGTATACTTTAATCTCTTCCTGTGTTTAGAAAAGTGACTGTTGGGAAATAGTTTTGCACGCTGAAAGGTTGTCTTTGAAACAAAATACAAAAAATTAAATCCTTGCCTATGTTTGTTGTAATGTTTATTATCTTTATGTTATTGACAATAATCTATTAATCTCAACTTGAAAATTCAATTCTGTGTTGTTTCTCTTTAAAATTCTGACATTCGTTATGAGTCTTGCTATCTTTGAAATGTTCACAGAAAGATAAAATGATTCTTTTGCACAGGCTCTGCCTCTCACTCTCTTTAGCTATATTTAGCTTTATTTATGATTACTCTTGCATTTAGTAACTTTTTTGGGCAAAAGATTTTACAACATATGAGATCAAGGGAAAAATGTCAACTCATAGTTGTTCAGAATTCCATGTTATGCAAGTATGTAGAAGAATGAATTGTCGTTATCAAGACAATTTGGCTTTCTGCCTGCTACTGCCTAGTTTGTATAAGGCACATAAATTCAGCTTTCTAGTCCACGTTTGCCTTAATCTTCTTGCCATCATTGTTTACATCTTCAAATAATAATACTTCAGATACATAATTGTACAAAATAAAAAACCACTCTGAGCAGTACAGGTTGCTTTGACCAAAATGTATAGCATTGTAAACTTATGTAGCGGTCTTCTTTTATTGACTACCTAACTTGTTTTAAGATTTATTTATTAGTTTCTTTTTTATTTCTGTTGCCACTTTGAATACTTGTCTTTACCTGGCATCAGCATCTGGTTTCATATTTATACTTTCAATTACTTCCAAATGTTAAAAGGTAACCTGTGCTTTCTATTTAATGAAAGTGTACAATTCTACCCTCAACATTTTATTTTATAAAAAGATTACATAGAAATAAAGTTTTATTTTGAGTTATGTCTCATGCTGTCAAGAGTGAATAATCAGACTCACATATGAAAAGTTCAATTAGCAATTTTATTATTCAAACCTATAATACAGGAATCTTCTCAGACTAGGGGTTTGCACCTGGGCAGACTAAATAAGGTTCAACAGGATTCAAGAGTGGGAGTGGGGGAGGTCAGACTTTGCTTTCTTATGCCTATGCAGCTGTTCCAGATCATTTCCCATTTGACTTTTTCCACTGACTTGGCCAATCTCTATTCGACATATGTATATAATAATACATAATTATTACATTTTATTATAGCACTGAATAATTATATGTACAATAACTGATTGAAAGACAAAGTGCAGTGAGTGACTCTTTTCCTTTTCTTACCAACTGATCCCTTTTTTCTTCCTTACCAATCTTGCTACAGCAAATAAGGTGTTGATATCCTTGAGAACTGTTATATCTGTCTGCATAGATGCACCATCCAGTCTCAGCAGAAAGCTGTTATTTCAGCACTCTGTTATTTCAGAGTGGGCAGTTTCAATTAGATCCTTTACTTATTCTAGAAGAGGCATTGAAATAATTAATTTCCCTTTTATTTCTCTGCTTCCATATAGTGTGAAATAAAAATATTAATGATCTCAACCTGTAGCATATATGTAAAGGTATTCTTCATCTTCAAATTTATTTTGCATCTGCACAATCTTCCTTCTATATTGATAAAATCAAACAGGACTCCTGAACATGTAGAAGTAACATATTTTATATTATGCATAACGTGTGTGTGTGTGTGTGTGTGTGTGTGTGTGTGTGTGTGTCTTAAAACATTGAGTGTAGTGACTGTTCGAAGTTAACAATGGCACTGAAAAAAGTGGCTTACGACCATATTTCACATGTGTGACCATTGCAGCATCCCCATGGTCACATGATCAAAATTCAGATTCTTGGCAACTGACTCAGATTTAGGACACTTGGACTGTCCTGGGGTCATGTGATTATCTTTTACGGTCTTCTGACAGTCAATGGGAAAGCCAGATTCACTTAATGTTACCACTTTAATAACTCCAATGATTCACTTAATGGCTGTGGCAAAGAAAGTTGTAAAATGGGGCAAGACTCACTTAACAAATGTCTTACTTGGCAACTAAAATGTGGGCTCAATTGTGTTCATAAATCAAGGACTATATATAAAAGCAGAAGCAACCCAAGACTAAGCATTGTTAGCAGTTTAAAAAATAACTAAATAGTATAAAAGCTATATGCATTTTATTACAGTGAGTTTTATTCCTTCCACTGGAATAGCATAGTTTGGAATTTAATACACAATAAATAACACAAAGAAATTTTAAACATCAGAGCAAAACTCTCTATAATTTTACTTTGAAATGAGATATACAGGAAAATAATAATTATTATTTTTGTCTAAAACTAATTTGTGTTCTGTGTTCATATCTTAAGGGAAGTTAATTTATATCACTAATAACATAAATGTTTTTCTTCTTCATTGAATAGGTAAACTTAAAGGAATGACTTTATTTTATGTAAATTTAGCCATTAATTTGATTAATATGTATCAATATTATCCTAAAATGACAAGTCATTGTTAGTTTTTTCTTTTTCTTTTTACCAGAATTATGCAAATAAAGAGTTGGAAGACCAGTTGCGGTCAGTATCAAGTGTGGATGAACTCATGACCGTACTTTATCCAGAATATTGGAAAATGTTTAAATGCCAACTGAGGAAAGGGGGTTGGCCACACAGGGAACAATCCAACTTTGATGGAAGAACAGGTGATTCAAATCCAATAAAATTTGCTGCAGCACATTATAATACAGAGATCTTAAAAAGTAAGTAATCTAATGTCTACAAAGTTTGTTAAATCTGTATATAAAATGCATGTGTTCTTTCAAATACATTTCTAAATTCTTATATGTGTGTGTGTATGCGTGTGTGTGTGTGTGTGTGTGTGTGTGTATGATTTAACATGCTCAGAATAACACATCCGCCTTAATGACTTAAATGTTAAAACTTGCCTGCAGAAGCTGTGAATGCTCCAACACTGAAAATTTTTAAGAAGATGTTGGATAACCATTTGTCTGAAGTGGTGTAGGGTTTCCTGCCTGGGCAGAGGGTTGGACTAGAAGACCTCCAAGGTCCCTTCCAACTCTGTTATTCTATTCTATTCTAATAGTTTTTAAAATCATTTACTATGATAAAGTATGTTAAAATATAAATATGTATGTTATGAATGTCTACTGGTTTGGACTGTCAATCGACTATAGGATAAGAATAATCAAAGTAGGTAAGTACCAAAAAGATATGTAGGAAGCATATAAGCTAAGACAAATGGAGTTAAGAATTAAAAAGAGAAGTATGCCAGTTCCTTTGGTACACAATTGACAGATTTTATAGTCATGAGAAATGAGAAGAATTTAGACCAGTGTCAACAAGCAATTTCTCCTTTAATAAGTTTAATAATCTTTTGATCCAAGAGGTTTAACAGCTCCAATTTCTAATGAAACTATCAAAAAAGGAACAAATTAGGAATTGCATACCAAGTTTATGCGAACTGGATACCCCTGATTTGGAGATAGGCTAGCTTTAGGCTTACAAAAAGAAATGTTTATTTGAAAATAAGCACAAATAAGTACTTTCATTCTGGTGCTGTTTTTGTTAACTTGATTGGTTTGGGTTAGTCTTTTTTCCTTTTTTCCTATTTTTAGTCTGTGCAAAGTAGATTTACATGGGGTTTTAGAACAGTATTTGGAAACTTTCTAGAGCTCAAGCCAGGGAGATATGGTCATTTTCCAACTTGGCTTCCTTCATACTTGCCTTGAGAAACAGGACATATCTTCTTATTTAGATCTGGTTGACACATGGACAATATTATTTGGGAAAATTCTACATTAATGAATTTAGGATTTGTGCTCCCGATATTCACTTTTAGACAAGAATGTTATTTTCAGGTACTTATCTTTTACTTCTTTATCCAAATAGATAATATATTTGCATTTTTATTACATAATACATTTGCACTTTAAAAATGTGTTCAAAAAGCAGACTCATAGTAATCACTGATGTTATCTATATGCTTTCTTCTGGAAGTTTCAGAAATCACAAAAATTAGAATCGCTAATATTTCTTCTAGGATGGAAATATCATTTTCCCATTATCTCAGCTGTTCATAAAAAACATCTAAAATAGGTTGCATGAACTATTTCTAAACTACATTATTTTAAAATCCTTAGCCTACAGAAGTATCTATGGATGAAATAGGAAATAAATCCAAATAGTAAATGTTAACTTTTCTTTTCAATGAAAAAAGATGATTATGATGAAGGTGATAGCCTATAGCTAAGCAGCAATTTCTATACTAATGCAAATTCCCAGTTGATAAATTTGTAAGATGTTTGCTAATTCTTCTAAAGTTCCTCATAGGCAACCCACTGTCTTAACTTCACTTCTTCAGGACTTTTTAAAAAATATTTAATCAAAAAGATAAAAGAAGTTTCAGTTTCTCATAAAGAAAAATGAGAATCTAACATGCATACGTTTTATAATATGGAAAAGAAATATTGATTCAGTATTAATGATGATTGCTGAAACAGTTGATTCAAAATTTGATTCACAATTTGATCGATATGGTTAACTTAGAAGCATCAGTCTTTCCAATTATCAAACCCAAAAGCTTCACTGCAATGAACATATTTCCTTTCTTCCTTCCTTCTGTCCATCCGTCCTTCCTTCCTTCCTTCCTCCCCCCCCCCGTAGTCTACCAGATGTGTGTAAGATTGCTGTTCATTCCAAATCTTCAGATTATTTGTATCACAAAAGTATAGCAACTGGTCTGATTTGGATATATAAGTTGGATCTTTAGGATCAGTATCATACTAATAGCAATTCTATCCTAATTTTGTCTCCTGAAAATATAAGACCCTACTTAGAGCAACCCTCTAACTCTGATTTTATGCAGATTTATGCAAATGCTATTTGTATTAGCATTTGGCTTGTAGTTTGTCAGTTTAACTTCTGGTCTCCCAAATGTGCGCCTACACAGAGACTATGAAGAAGAAAAACTGATAGTTTATCTGTAACTGAAATTCTTCAGATGACCATCTGTGAAGTCACATAGTCTATCTTCCTTTCCCGCTTGAGATTTCTTCTTTCTTCCTTTCTCATAAGATCCACAAAGGAGCTAGGTAGGAAATATACATACTGTTCTTGCAAAAGAAAATTATATCTCTTTAAATTAATAGCACAAACACCAATTTTGGTTTGAATTCTAGAAAGTTTCAGGTAAGCAACGTCTATTTTCCCATTTGAAATCATAACTTCAATTTTACAACTCCATTAAGAAGCAATTTAATAATAAAAGAAATATTTGACAATGAAACATTTAGTTGGCTATTTCAGAATAATTTGTGAATTCTTGCTGCTTAACTCCAGTAAATGCATAACACTCTGTCATACCTACTTTTAGGTTTTCAGTTTTCCCAGGCATGTATCTGTTTCTTTGTTAAACCTTATTTAATTTACTCAAATAGTGCTAAACTTTGAGGCTGCAGTCTAGAGTCCTGCAGCTCTGGCATCACAACCATTTCAGGATATATAATGATCTGATGTATAAGGCAGCCTATCTAACTGTTTTATCTTTCTTACAACATCACATGCTAATTTTACTTAAAGAATATTCTTTCCTACTTATGGGGGATTTGTGTGATACAAACCATTCACTGAAATATTCATAAGATTCCCATAAGAAGGGAAGAATATTCTTTGAGTAAAATAATTTTAGGAATTGTTACAAGCATTTTAAATTCTATGTCTATAAATAATCAGATGAAACCCAGACTGAATTCTGCAGATACTGTCACTGGTATCTTGCTTAACTTGTTCCACTCTCTGAAACACATCTGCCTAAATAGGACTAAGTCTGGATTTCACCGTGAATTATTTTATAATAAAGATTGATTATGAGTCTAATTTAAATTATTAAAAAGAATTCTTATAAACTGTAAGCTTCTAACTTGGCAGGTATTGATAATGAGTGGAGAAAAACTCAATGCATGCCACGTGAAGTATGTGTAGATGTGGGAAAAGAATCTGGAGCAACAACAAACATCTTCTTTAAACCTCCATGTGTATCCGTCTACAGATGTGGAGGTTGCTGCAATAGTGAAGGCCTGCAGTGTATGAATATCAGTGCAAGCTACGTCAGCAAAACGGTAAGTTGATTTGACTGCATAATATTTAGACCTCTCTGTTTCTTGCATAAATTTAAAATAAATTCAATATTTCAAAATAAAATGGTAACAAAGTTTCTCTAGAACACAAATTGCTTTGTGTTAACAGTGCAATAGACAATAATCATCTGCATAAATGATGGAAATAGAAAAATATAATATATGAAGCATATGAAAGGATAGAATGGACATCCTGTGGCTCTAGAGTCTCATGGAGATTATGAACTCATCCTGTGAGCCTAGACTTTATCAGTCATCAGTGACTGATAGTTTCTGCTATTTAAATACTAGGATTGATTCAACATCTTTTTTAAAAACAACACACAAAGAAAAATATCTAATTAGTGATAAGAGTAATAATGTTCTTTTGCTTCCAAGATCCTTAAGAAGATGTAAGGACTCTAAGAAAGAGTGCACTCCAAAAATATAAATTAAGAATAATGTTTACATGCATTGAAATAGATTTTCCCTTTATATTAATCCTAATTTAATCCTGATACAGTGAATTACATAGAACAATTTCTTTCTGTTGCTGCCTCTGTTATGGAAACAGTTCACAGCACCACCTGTTAATTTATCTGGGATGTAATATTGTCTGCAGCCAGTATTTGAGATGCCAAGGCATATATCAATAATGACTTTCATGTTTGCTTTCCTGACTTCTAATACAATTGTTTCTACATATTTTGATTGGTTTAGTCTTTTTTCAGTAGCTTCTGTGATTCCCTGGAAACTACATAAAATCAGACATGTAGAAATATCCTTTTTGTTTATGTATGATTTGAGTTGCACAAAATTTCTTCACTATTCACAGTCCAGGGCTGAAATGCTCCCAGTTCAGACCAGATCACCCGATCCTGTAGCGATGGCGGCGGGTGGTTCGGAGAACCAGTAGCAAAAATCCCTGCCCCCCCCCATTGCCCAGCTGAGCTGCGCAATCATGAGAGGCTTTTTTTTTACTTTTAAAAGCATTTTTTCTACAACCTCTTCAGCCAAAAAAAATGCTTTTAAAAGTAAAAAAAAAAGCCTCTGATGATCCCGTGGCTCAGCTGGGATTGTCAGAGGCTTTTAAAAGCATTTTTTTCCTACAACCTCTTTGACTGAAATTAAAAATGCTTTTAAAAGTAAAAAAAAAACCTAGGCCACGCCTACCCAGTCACATTACCCCCCCTCCCACCAAGCCATGCCCACAGAACCAGTAGTAACAAATTTTACATTTCACCACTGTCACAGTCCCTCAAGTGGGCTCAATCTTAAAGCAGGTAGAAAATTTGCCTGTTGTTGCAGTTTACTTTCTTTTGGCACAAATAATTGAGTCATGCACACAAAAGAAATCAGCATCTTTCTGTCAGGATAAACCATTCTATTGCTCCTGGAATTCCATTTTTTCTGAGCAGACAGTTATAACAGAGAGAATCATAGCATCTCTTTCAGAAGGCTTTTCTAATAGACTTTTGTGATTCTAGAAACCTCAGAATTTCTTTGAATATACTAATCACTAGTTCATGAGGATGCAATAACAGATTAGTAGATGGAAAATATTTTCATTGTGGTATACATTATAAGAAGATAAGGTAGGTAAAGGTTTCCCCGCACAGTTGTTTGTGCTAGTTGTTTCCGGCTCTAGGGAAGGTGTTCATCTCTGTTTCTAAGCCGACGAGCCAGCGCTGTCTGAAGACGTCTCCATGGTTATGTGCCTGGCATGACTAAATGCCGAAGGTACATAGAGCACTGTTACCTTCCCACCAAAGTGGTCCCTATTTTTCTACTTGCATTTTTACGTGCTTTCGACTGCTAGGTTGGCAGAAGCTGGGACAAGTAATGGGAGCTCACTCTGTTATGCAGTGCTAGGGATTTGAACCGCTGAACTGCCGACCTTCTGATCAACAAGTTCAGTGTCTTAGCCACTGAGGTGTGTCCCCTACAAGAAGATAGGAAGGCATATATAAAGTATATGTATAAAGTATAAAATTATGTGTTTCCAAAGAAAAACATAATTAGAAATTTGAGATCATACTATTTAGATTTAGATATCAGAGCATATTTATCAGCAAACTATGACGTGATTGGAGAATAATCTAGACAAGCAGGTAGGTTTAATATAGTGTAGTATATCAGGAAAGAGTACCTTCAGTTTTTAAAACATTGCTCATATTTTATGATGTATCAAACAAAGAAAGAAAATAAGTACCTTATGAAATAACACACCTCAATCAAGTAGTATTTCACTAGTTACATTTACTGGTATTTATCTGCTTGATTTGGAGCTTGCCTTCTTTCTGAAACATTGAGAATGATTTACATACAGCCTTCCTACAATTTTTAATGGTACTAACTCATATGCCACCCATCACTTAATGGTGTAATAATTTGAAGGGTTTTAAGATTAAGCTAGTTAATGCCTTAAAACATCCTGCTTCTGAAATTATGTCCTACATACTAATTGCTGATTTCTCATGAAGACTGCATTATTTAATCAGGCTTTTGATGGGTGATTTTCATAGCAATAATATTCTTTACTAAGCTCATAAACAATTGCCCTGATTTGGGACTCACAAACAGTGTATTAAAATAACCTATTTTCAGACTATTAACTACTAAGACCATTATCCTGAAAGCATTCTGCCGTCATCCCTCCCCCCTTCCAAAACACTGGGTGTTTGTGTGTGTGTCTTTCTCTCATACGCCACATCATGCACATGAGTTATTCAGCTACTGTATGCTTATATGAATAGTCCAGTTTGGTAGGTTTTATTGGAATTTAAAGGCTTACCATACTTTAACAAATGATAGTTTACATGTTTGAATGACCTATCTGAAAGAAGATTTTTTTTAATCAATTCCAGCACATAACTTTTCAGTATACAGTAGTAATTTTACATATTAATCTGTCAGGCATTACACAAACAAAAATTGTATGTAGTAATGAAATAATAAAGTTTTCGCTCATTGTATATTATGATTACTGCATGATATATCTTCATCAGTTACATTGATTTGCTATATGATTGAAAGCAGCTAAATATGTGGCTGCTCTAAAACCTTTTTGTTTTCTCTTTGCTACATCACATTAGATAGTGCAAGCATTCCAATGCTTTCCTTTTTTCCCACAGGGACATCCATTGCCTGACATAACCCCTGCTCACTTGTCATATTCATTTATTTATTGGATTTTTATCCTACATTTCTTCATAAGTAACTAAGGCAGTGAACATACCTAATGCTGCTCCTTCAGCCTATTTTCTCCATAAGAGGAACCCTCTTGCACTGAGGGAGAGTGATTGGCCCAAAGTCACACAGAGGGCTTCCATGCCAAAGGAAAGACTAGAACTCATGGTCTTTTGATGTCTGGATCAGGACCTTAACCACCACAGCATTTATTTAGTATTTAGGTTCCTTTTATTTTATAGAAGAAACTGAGGAAAGGTTTTCTTACTCCTCTTCCTGACAGCTGTGTTAAGAAAAGGGAACAGTTGTAGCACGCATAGCACTCAAGTTTCTAAGTCAGAGATAAGCAAACCTTTGGCTGATGTATTAGAAAGGAACTGCGTTGACTGATACAAGCTGCTAGAAGTGTTGCTTTACAACATAAATGAACTTTCAATAGAGATACATTTCATCATGTGCCAATTAGAGACCAAATATAAGAAAAATGGCTTATAATATGCAACACACCTTATTTTTTATTACCAATTTAATCGGTAGTATAGTTATCTTTGGAGCAAACAGTGTTTCATGTGCAGTGTGTATTTTTCAGTATTGTTCCCCAAAATTACTTCAATGTATAGGTGAGGTTTTTTGCCCAGTCAGGTAATCTTCTTAAGCCCAAATTGCATAAAGGAATAAAACTTACACTCCTATTACACTGCATCTTTTTGAATCTAATAGCTAATACTTTTTCAAGGTCAAAGCATACCTGATAAACTCTACCAAACACATCATTTTAGATTCTTGTTGCACGAATAAAAATAAAAATTTTAGTACTAAGTACATTAATTATTCATCATGTGCCTACTATTTATTTGAAGCTTTTAGGGGGCTACCTTGAAAAGACTATGCCTCTTTGTTATAAACTGTTTAGAAGAACTTTATAAGTAATTTGAATAAGCGCATAAATGTACAGTGCTGTTTTTCTGCCCATTTTCTAAACCTGTAGTCATAAAGTCTTGTGTTATCTCAATCATGGAAAATATATCTCTCACTCACAATGTATTGAGTTAATTGTTAAAAGAAGTATAAATTTTTTGGGGGTGGAGACTTTAATAGATGAAGCCATTTAGCTTTGAGCATTTTAACTGATGAAAACGCTCTGTGAAGGAAAAAGGAAGAAAATAAAGCATAACTACATAGTTTTGACTTACACTTTTTTGCTCTTTGTAGTTGTTCGAAATAACTGTGCCCTTGTCTCATGGTCCCAAACCTGTAACAATCAGTTTTGCCAATCATACTTCCTGCCGGTGCATGTCCAAACTAGATGTCTACAGACAAGTTCATTCAATTATTCGACGTTCCTTGCCAGTGATACAAGCACAGTAAGAAATTGCATATTTCTTTCTATATTGTTAAAAAACTATTTTTAAATAAAATATGAATTTTATTTCTTGTGTTCTGAAGACCAAAACCAAGATGTGTAAATATATGTTTATTCTTAAAATAAATTGGGGGTCATGATCTAGTACAATATTATTAAAGCTCTATTCTAGTTTGGAAAATAGCTTCAACAGAATGTACTGTCAGGCACAAGGAACCAGGATTGCATCATGAATTGATTAAAGTTACTTTATTGTTGCAATGCCTATTTACAAGACTCTTCCCAGACTGATTGTATTCTTAATTATATTGTATTGACTTAATAACAGTCAAACAGAAATAGAATAACAAAGTTGGAAGGGAACTTGCAAGTCTTCTAGTCTAGTCTTCTAGTCCATCCCCTGCTCAAGCAGGAGTCCTATACCATTTCAGACAAATGGCTATCCAGTCTCTTCTTAAAAGCCTCCAGCGATGGGACACCTACAACTTCTGAAGACAAACTATTCCACTGGTTGATTAGCTTCAGGATTCTGCTTCAAATAAGGCTTTAGGGCTCTGGAGTAGGTGAGACCTGCACCACTACCAGCTATACAAAGACTTCCTCTTCACTTCGCCCCCTCTCTAGCTGGATATTCCACCACATGTACTGGTATACATACAATAAAAGATATTATTTGTTTTATTAAACACCTATGTTATATATATATATAACATAGG